>SKCR01033947.1:0-42721 GCA_019454045.1 Zanthoxylum bungeanum | reverse complement strand
AATTTAGAACCGGACCAGAACTGAATTTGAACCGATTAATAGGGTACCATATTTAATTGGGTAGGTTCTGGTTCCACTTAATTAAGAACTATTTTTTTTCGGGTAGGTTCTGGTTTCATGCGGAACCATAACCGAAATCGATTTTGCTCACCTTAGAAATTCCCACTGCTCTTGCTGAAACGACATCCCATGTCCCGACCCTCATGGTATAGTCACCTTCAGCAAGATCTTTCCATGAATCAAGTAGCTGTAAAAAAAGAACAAACATGGTTAGTGGCTCTAGAATCAACAATTCATGCGGATTTATCATCCTCCACTCTTCTAGGTATTTAGGACAATTCCTTTTCCAATGCCCATCATTTTTGCAATGGAAACAATTTCCTTTGGGCTTAGCATTCTTGGAGCCTTTCTTGTTCTTCTTTTTCATAGGCTTTGCCTTTGCTTTCCTAGTATTTTTCTTCTTCTTCTTTGCAGACTTAGAAGATTCATCAACATTTGCCTATCCACTAGGCTTACAAGGATCCACCAACATGGGCTCGTAATGGGTGAGCTCATTAAGCAGTTGAGTCAAAGTAAAAGACAACTTGTTCATAACATAGTTGCTTTTAAACTACATAAATTTTTTTGGAAGAGTTTCCATGATCATGGTCACCTGGCTACACTCGTCAATACGAGCTCTATGGGTTTCGACTGTGTTAAGATAGGTTATCATCCTCAAGACATGCTCTCGGACCGGTGTTCATTCCTTCATCCTAGCGGTCATCATTGAGACCATGGCCTCATGACGCTGTCGCTCCGAAGGTTGCCCGAACATGCCCTGTAATGACTGCATCATCAAAGATGGTGTAGCCATTGGCTCATGTTTTGCAGCAAGAACCTCAGACATCCCTGATAGCAAGTATCAACAGACTTTATTATTGGCCACGACCCATTTCTGATATGCATCACGCACAGCTTGGCCAGCATTTTTGGCTGGCTCAGAAGGATATTCTTCCGTCAGGACAAATTTAAGGTCTTCACATACCAAAATGACGTTCATGTTACTTTTCAATTTTACATAATTTTCTCTGGTTAATTTTTCGTTTGAGAGAATTGCAATAATTGGTGAAACCATGGCTGAAATAAAATAAATAAAAATGCATTCAATTTCTATTCATCGCATATTAAAATCATTAATCATTTAGGCATAAAATTAAACATGATGCATGAACTGTGTATAACAAATTAGAAACTTAAGAGAATTACTATGCCACGAAAATCTATCATCCCACAAATAAGTACCGTCGTAGGGTAGGTCAAATATTCGCATGATAAATCGAGACAATCTCAATCGATTAATATATGTGGAAATAACTCTTATTTCTATATTAACCAACTATCGTTTTATTTGATCAATGAATTTTTTATTAACCTTTTAATCATTCCTTTGTGAGTGTAACCCGTTGTTTGGAACCCTTGGACTTAACTAGTGAAGTGCGCCCATAGGGTAGGTCAAATCACAAAATAGATTTAGAGTTCATATCCTCTCAAAATTCAAACCTGATATTGACCCCAAAATGGAAATCATTCGTAGAGGGACGAAAATGAAATCATCTCGATGCGCCTTTTGAATCTCACATTTTCGGACTAACATCAGAGATTACATGATATATTGTGATATATCTCTCTCCCACTTATTATTTTAGAGTTTAAGGTTTCTATTACACTAGTATCTAATTTATTTAGATTATGTGTGGTTAAAACATAACCTAATTAATACTAGTGGGTTATTAGTGATCTAACCAATTTTAACTATTAAAATTTTATTCACTAATTCCGATTAATCTCAACTAACATTTTACTTAATTAGACTAATATAATTAAGTTTGCTTTAGTGACCTAATTTATTTTGACTCCTAAAATATTAGCTCATTAACATGTTTAAAATTTAGAATTCAACGAATGGATAAATTTTAATTAAACTATTTAATTAATTTAAGCACGTTATAAATTCCAATGATACATGAAATTATATCATGAATGCAGACCATATTATCGTCCATTCGAAATCAACTATGGAATTTACGTCCTGGTTTCCGTCCAATATACCAAGGGAAAATATACTTATAAAGCCTATAAGTTTTAAACTTTGAATTTCTAATTTCTAATTTTTAAACAATTAAATCAATTAATCTTATTAATTTGTTTCCAAGCATATCATATTCCAATTTAACTCTTAAATTACATATAATCACATTTTATGACTAGAATAGCATGCATCTAAACATGTTATAGCATATGAAAAATACAAGAATAAGCACCTTAGGCTATATGACATGTTAAGTGAGATCCATAGCCCTACACCACCAAGTCACGGTGAACTAAGGCAAGTTATATACCTAATCTATGAAAACAAGAAGAGTTTCCAGAGAACATAGATGGTCATTGAGGGAAATTTCAGTCTGCCAACCATCATCAGAATCACAAATAAACAAGGAACAAGAGTAATTTAGCTAAGGACTTACATATACAACCTTTTTAATACATATTGGAGAGAAGGAAGATAGAGATAAACAGACCTGTGAATCATCAGGGGAAAAAAATAAGAAAAATAACAAGACTGCAGAGGAGATCAGAGTAGAAAATAATGACATATTTGTTAATCCTTTTAGATATTGCCTGTTTGATTACAAACATATTGCTAACCTAAAGCAAAATTACTATCACCATTCCAATAAAAGGTAACACAACTCTCATACTGAATAGGTTCATAACCATTCCCACCTCCTCTCTCATTCTCTGATTGTCAAATTTTTCCAGGATTTAAAACAAGCATAGCAGCTAGTGGGTTCAATACAGTTATTATATTATCAGCATATGAGCTCACACATTCTTCTCAGTATCTCACCTGCTTTCTGGGGGAATTATCAGAAATGACCCATTAATTTCTTTTAATATCATAAATAACCATACTAAACTTTTTTTAAATTAAATTGACCAAGTACTTTCTGACTACAATGCTATTCTTTACCAAAATCCACAAAAACACACAGCAAGTTACTGCTTGAGTGCAACAGTCACTCTGATGTGTTTTTTTTTTTGGAGATTTTAGGGAAGAAGTATACTTTTGTCAAAAAGTTTTTTTCCTCAGTCAATATTGATAGAAAATTGAGTTTAGTTATCTATGATATTAGAAAATTTTGATGAACTATTTCTGATAATTTCCCTCGTTTTTTTGGGGTTATAATGAGCAGAAGAATATATGTGTTTATGATGGTTTTTCATCATAAGAAGGTTCAAATACCGATGAGGGTTAGAGTGGAGATTGCACGGCCAAGAGAGGATTATAAAGGCCTAAAGACCCAGAGGGACTAAAAGGGTGAGACATACAAGTCTGACCACATGTCTGAGAGAGGTTCTTTCAAGAGTAAGGCCTGTTGAATGTAGGTCAATCATTGATGCCGACCCGACCTGGTAAAGAAGTGGTGAATTTAGGATTCTGAGATAATCCACTGAACCCGACCCGATGGGTCTAGGATTAGCACCCGACCTGGTTGAAGTATGTTGACCCGTGGAACGGAGCTGAGATCATAAATTAATTTGTGCTTAAGTCAAGTGACAGGTGCCATAAAGTGAGAAGATACCCCTTTAAAATGTTATTAATGACTATGAGAAAGTAGTGGTTCACCGTAAAAATAGCCCATGCCAGCCGCATGCTGCCATAGGGCAGCGCAGTGGTAGGGAAATGACAGAGCCGCCATAGGCTGGTGTAGTGACATAGAAATAGCTAATCTGATTGGTCGAATTGTGGGTAGTTGAGGAAAGTTGTTACTGTCATGATAACAGTGACATAAGTTGACATCATAAGCGGTGGAATAGTAGATCTAGAGGCCTATATAAAATGGTTAAGGTTCAGTTTCAAGGGATGAGAAAATTGGCAATTCAACACTTAGAGAGAAATCAAGAACCAAAAACCTAGTTATAGAAAGAGAAAGTTGGTCGGTTGTTTGACCATTGAGAGAATTGTAACGGGCTAGTGTAAGACCTCAGGTGTTATAAACTATTTGTAAGCTCATTACCCCGCTTGTAGCTCTGGTCGGTCCTGACCCGAGTAGTAATAAAACTCACCCCCTTTCTCTTGTGGACGTAGGTTGGAGCTACTCCCCGCCGAACCACATAAATATTTGTTTATGTGATTTATCTGTTTGCTTGCTGAGTTTGCGTTTGGTTCCCTACTAACAAAATAAATTCACTACTGAAAGAGGTTTATTCGATGGGTTAATTTTCCATATTGCCCTTCAAATGAAAAACAGCTGTCAACAGTTGGTGTTGTTTGTGAGGATACAGTACGAAAAATAGCAAACATATTAAGATGATGGCGGGAGACAGAAACCATAGAGCTTTGGAGACTTCAACGACGGAGTGATTAGAAAAGATGGAAGAGAACTACCAGTTGGAAAGAGAGAATGCATGAAAAGAAAATGGAGGTGACCGAGTCATTTATGAAAACCATGATGGAGAATTAAATATGAGAGCAGACACAAGCGGGCCCCAATAGAAGGGGAGAATAGATTGCCAGTGGAAATAAGATAGCCGGTGTAGAAGAGGATTGAAAAATTGGGAGAAGAAACGTTCATAAAGTGAGTTCAATGGTTGTGGTTAGTTATGTACCTGTAGAGGAGCCATGAGAGAAAGGTGATGATAGGTGAAATCCAAAATCGTCCAGTAATAGCCCTTGTTTTGGGGATAGTGATTTAGGGCGGTATCCAGAATAATGGAGTAGAGATCTCAGTGGTAGAAGATACCATGCTCGGAGAAGCGAGTATGAGGAAGCCCTCGGTCGAGGGCAGAAGAACACCAAAAGCCACATGAGAGACTGGTTTCGGAAGGAGATGGGGAAGTGGGAGGAGAGCATGCGAGGAGGTGCTCGGGGCGACTAAGATATGGAGACAACATCCATTTTCACTAAGGTGAAGTTCCTAAAGAGGTTTTCCATGCCCACAATGGAGATCTACAAGGGTAACATAGACCTTAAGTCTCATGTTAAAAAATTCATTTTGCTAATGGAGATCCAGGGCATGGTCGAGAAGACAGTCTACATGGTATTCCCACTAACATTAGGGGGATCGGCCAGTTTGTGGTTCATAAATCTGACTCTAGAGACTATTACTAGTTTTTCATAACTAAAGAAGTCCTTTGTGCGCCATTTTAAAAGGGCATGCGCACCACGAAAGACGATCGGGTCACTAAGGACGATGAATGAACGCGATGACAACTATCAATAAATATGGTAAAAAGGTTTGTCATTAATCAATTCAGATTTTTAATAGTCCACTCTCTTATAGTTATGAGACTCAAGTATTATATGTACTAATCAGAGATTGTTTACAGCTAGTCAAGAGCCCTAAATAAACTGGAAAAAAGTTTAAATTTTATTTGGAAAATAATCACAATTTATATATATAATATAAATAAAAATTACCTATATTTTCATACCAAGAGTGTCAGCCTTTACCCAGTGGGATGCAAATTAGCGACTCATGCTTTGAATAAAAACACTCATAATTTTATTAATGAAAGGAAAAAAAACTTACAACAAAGATTGAAAAAATAAAATACAGAAGAGCTTCAGACCCACAAATCCTTAGAGAGAACTATGAAATCAAGCTGCCCTCTGAAGTGCATGAGCATCCTCCATCGACAACTTTCACAATTGATTGCAAAAGTCATACTGCTTGCATGACTTTTACAATCAAAAATGGTCAATCCACCGAAAGGTGGATTGACATATTGTGAATTTGATAATTTTTTTTTTTATATTATAATAATATATTTTATATATATGTATATATAAAATCTTAGTGGGACCTACAATATATATATTATTTAAATATATATATCATAATAAAAAAAATACATGTGTAGCTAAATATATTATAAACTCATTTTTTTGCCAATCTAAATACGGTGAATGTTTTCCAAGTTTGATTTGAATTTAGTTGTCACACTCTTTTGGATTTCTGGATCATAGAATTCATATCTCATATCCATTTTCTAGTTGAGATTCCAAAGCAATTTTTTGCCTACATAAAAAATAAAAAATCACAATAAAATATAAATTTAATTATTATTTCATAAATGTGCTAAATAAAGGGATTAACAATACTAGTAGTATAAAATGATTAATTTTTATTTTAATAAATATATATTTTTTAGTGTTCATCAAATATAACATGAGCCAGAAAGATATAGATATCTCGTGGAAGGTAAACATGATATGTTTGTTATTGAGAATGATGATCCTACAAACTATGTAGAGGCAATGCGTGACAATGACTCTTCTAAATGGTTTAAAGCCATGAAATCTGAAATGGATTCGATGCATACCAATCAAGTTTGGAACTTGGTAGATGCACTTGAATGGATCACTTTTATTGGGTGTAAATGGATTTTTAAAAGAAAGATAGATGCAGATGGCAAAGTTCAAACCTACAAGGCTAGGTTAGTGGAAAAATATTACAAACAAATTCAAGAAATTGATTATGAAACTTTTTTGCCAGTTGTCATGTTAAATTCCATTAAGATTCTGCTTGCAATAACAACATACCATGATTATGAGATTTGACAGATTAATGCCCAAACTGCATTCTTGAATGGAAACCTCATAGAAGATGTGTATATGATACATCCTAAATGTTTCATTTCTAAAGGAAACATTAACAATGTATTCATGCTACAACGATCCATTTATGGATTAAAACAAACATCTTAGAAATGGAATATTCATTTTGATGAGACAATCAAAGAGTTTGATTTTATCAAAAATGAAGATGAACCTTGTGTATACAAGAAGGTTAGTGGGAGCACAGTCATATTCCTAATATGATATGTAGATGACATATTAATAACATAAAATGACATTCTAATGCTCTAATCAGTCAAACTATGATTATCCAAGCAATTCTCCATAAAGAATTTGGTAGAAACAACCTATATTTTCTGAATTAAAATCTATAGAGATAGATATAAAAGGTTGTTTGGCCTCTCACAATCCACGTACATAAATAAAGTTCATAAAAGGTTTAAGATGGAAGATTCCAAAAGAGGCTACTTGCTTGTGAGACATTAAATCTATATTTCTAAGAAGATGTGTCATAAATCTTCTAAAGAGGTTGAACACATGAAAAAGATCCCATATGCTTCAGCTATAGGATCAATCATGTTTGTTATGCTATGTACAAGACCTGATGTGTTTTTTGCTTTAAGTGTTATGAGTGCAAAGTGTTGGGCTATTGTGATGCTAGCTTTTAGTCTAATAAAGATGAAATAAATCATAATCTATATACTTTTTTACCTTGTTTGGAGGTGTAGTAAGCTGGAAGAGATCTAAACAAACTCAACAACTGAAGCCGAATACATAACCGCTTCATAAGCAGCTAAATAAGTAGTTTGGATAAAGAAGTTCATCACAGACATATGTGTTGTTCCTAACAGTAACAATACAATTGTGATGTATTGTGACATCACTTGAGCCATAGCATAGGCTAAAGAACCAAGGTCTCATCAGAAATCCAAAAATATTCTTAGGCGATATCACTTGATTAGAGAAATAATCCAAAGAGGTGATGTGAAGATAGAGAAGATTCCTACTGAATAAAACTATAACATCTCAAATCTGGAGTTGTTACCGATAGATGATGGATCTCATCATCACCTCAAGCCTCTAACTGATGTACTGAAAACCTCAAACTTTAATATGTTTTTGATCATGTAAAACCAAACATATGCAAAATAATAAACAATGGCATCGTGTCCAACAAATACACACACACACAATGTGCTAGTACTGAAACATTCTATGCCATAACTGTATCCATTTGTATATACACCTTGACTCAACAAAATATATCAATTACATTCTATTTAAATATATGACTGCATATTTACATGGTGGACCGACTTGACCCTAGTGACTGTAGTGTTTCTCTTCTCCTCATTTTATATCTCCAAAAGTTTGCGATGGCTCATCAGGTAGAATATCCCGAAAATATGTAGAGTGAAGGGTGAGTCCTAATGAACCTAGTGAGTAGAGCTATATAATAAATAAAATTGTGTTCAGAAAATATTGTAAATAAATGTTATATAACCAAATACTGGTGAAAAACCATAGCTCAAATAAATATCTCAACTTTAATAGTTAACTAGTCAAAAAAATCAATCATTAGTCTGAAAACTTATTGTAGAAAAACTGATAGGCGTTATGTATCACCGTCCCTCCACACACCTCTCTGATAAATAGCTAGTGCTTTGGAGTGTTACGTATAGTCGTCCTCCAAAGACACTAAAATTGTACTCAAGAATGTGACATCTGAAGCAAAAGGGGATTTAGGGGCGTTACGTATTGTCGTCCTCCTAGTTCCAAAGTTGTAATCACGCATGTGCACATGGTATCCTGGTAGTGTATCCGGGGAGGGTCTAGAAAACAAAATCAATACCGTAAAGAATTATTGAAAACATAATTCTCACATCATGAAAAAATTAAATAAATCCATTTGCTTTATAAATCCAAATGTAATTAAGTAAAAATTTTATATTATATTATAATTTCATATTTATAGTAACCTAATTTGATTAGAATTGATAAATTTTATTTAATTAAATAAAAATATAATAGTTGTTTTATTTAGGATGAATTATAATTTCTATTTTGATAGGATTAAATCTAATCCTTATTTACACACTCCTAATTTGATTAGGAACAAAACAACTCAAATCAAAATCTATAAATACCCTATTCATGCAAGCAAAAACCATGAATGACTTTGCAAAAGTGAGTGGAGGTTGCTTTTTGATTTTGGTGAATTCGTTTTTATTTAATAAAAGTTAAATTCATCCACCTGTGTCAAAATTTTTCCAAAATCCCCAAATCTCATAATCTTGGATTTGAAAAATACAAAATCCTTAACTCTCTATTTTATGTGGATATCGTTGGAGGCCAAACATTTGGGAGGCTTTGAAAATTAAACGAGAAGCGATTCAAGGATTATTTCAAACTACATTTGCGATAAAGAGTTAAGGTAAGATTTTTATTTATGGTTCATAATGGTTGTTAATATCATAAAGTATGTAAATTATTAAAATTTTGAATTGGAAGTCTATGTTTAAAATTTAAAATTATAAGTTTCCATGATATATTATATGCTAAATTTCCAATGGTCGCTACTAGTGTCCTTATAATGAGTGGGAACTCATAGAAAGTCACAACAAATGGCCTGACTATTGACACTATGGTTCCAAATGACTTGGCTTGGCTGCTTGATAATGTTATGGTAGCGAGTGTGAAGGTAAAAGCTGGAATTAGATTGAGCATGGCTGTGATGAGTATAGGCAAGCAGCAAGCTGTAGGCTGTAGGCTGTAGTCTATGCCAACAACTGAGAAGATCTCGGATACACATCTGCAGTAGAAAGGGAAAAACGGAGAAGACAAACTACAACTCTCATCAATCTCTGATAGATATACTAGGCCATACTATAGATAAATATCCGAGCTCACACAGATGCAAGTTAGTGAAGCTAACACTGAAACCAAGAACATTTTCCAGAGGACAGAGGTGGTCATTGGCAGCTGTTGTGATCTACAAACCATCATGAGCAAAAGAACAGGAAACAAGAGTTATTTAGCTCAAGACTTTCAGACGCAACCATTTAATACCTGCACACAAACAAATCAACACTTTGTTATCATTGGATAAGAGGAAGATAGAGACCTTTCTGCTTTTCTTACGTCCATATTGCTAACTTGAACCTATCTTTACTATCATCAGTCCCATAGAAGGAAATACAGCCCTCTTATTTAGCTCCATTACCACCTTTCCCTCAATCTCTGATAGACATGCTCCGCAAGAACTGGAAACAGTGTATATTTTAACAAAACAAGATATTATTAATCAGCATATAGGCTGACATATTCCCAGCAATATCCCACCTGTTCTTATGGGGTAATGATAAAATCAAAGTCAACTTGCTTAAGTTAATTATTGCAGTTGTTACAGGATATTTTATAAGCATGTTCATTACCACAAATATGATTTAAGTTACCTTCACATGTTCTGCAACAATTAGAGTGATATTCACCTTTGAAAAAAATTTTAGTCAGGAGCTTTTTAAGCTGCAATGCAATGTATTCTCATGGAAATAAATAAATTGGTACATCACCATTGCTAATGCACCAATTATTTTCTATGTACTATAAGAACATTTCTTTTGAATGCATCTCTATACAGAAGACATGCTATATGTCTCTTCTTTCCTGTTTTGCAGTAGAGGGACGTTTTCGCCGGATGATTTTAGCCTCCCTAGCCCACAGTCTTCAGTGGTCTTTTCTTCTTTGGACTTTCCCCACATGACAGCATAAAATCCAGCTATGATTATGATTACTCCAATCAAACTGCTAAGAAATTCCATATTAGTTCCATGAATAAGGTAGAAAAAATCTATGATAATGATCAGTGAATTGTACATTTGTACTTCTGTATCATCCCAATTACAATGGAGTGAGAAAATTGGGAGTTGATCAACTATACCTTCCAAGACAAAGTTCTCCTAAAAAGATGACATCCATGACAATAGAGAAGACAATGGCCAAGGGCTTGAACATTGAAACATAAAAAGGTCCAGTTCTTGACAGGCACCATGTACATAAGCCAACGCGAATTCCAGTACCAATAACTGCCTGCAGGTTTAAGAAATTAAGATCATATCAGATTATGTATCATGAGATGAAAATGCTTAGCATCTTTCAACAAATCTTGGAATCAAAGTAGAAGAAAGAGTTGGCTACATTAGCTTACTGAGTATAAAATAGTAAGAATCTCCATGTCAAGTCTAAGCGTCCAAGCGCTTGAATCAGTAACTACAATCAGAGCAAATGCTGTAGACAGAATGGTATTAAAGAAGAATAAATAGAACATTATGATAAGCACTGCTGGGAACTTTTGGAGGATTAATGCCTGCCAAGATTCAGAAAATGAACAATTTCATCATGTGATTTTAACTATAGCCCTTGAGCTTTGTAGAAGAGCAAAATTAAAGGGGGCCTAACCTGTAAAATATACCATGCTGAATCCATAAAAGCTTCAGCTGCCAGGAAGAATCCTCCTAGGATCCAATTCAACTGTGGTGAAAGAAGTAGATGAGATGAGCTTCGATGTGGAAGCGTCCTTATGATTGGTGGGCCCTTATAAAATGTTACTACAGATGCCCCTGCTATTGACACTAAGGTTCCCAAGGTCTTAGTTTGGCTGCTTTTGCTTTTCCAATTTAGCCTTTCCAATCTGAGCCACCAATATCAAATGATTCAGGTTGAATCAAAATTAATTAATAAATCACATATTAGCATGATTTGAAGATTTGAGCCATATTCCTATAGCAAATTATCTTCTTTATAAAGTTTCATTTGTATAAAATCTAAACTAAAAAGAAGACAATAACCTGAAAACAATCGCAAGCACAAATGTAAAAGCTGGAATCAAGTTAAGCATGGCTGTGCTGAGCGTAGGAGAGCTGTCCTGTATACCAACAAATGAGAAAATCTGGGCAGAACATCTGAGTGGAAAATAGGGACCAAAAAAATCACAATTTCAGTCACATAATGAAAAAAGAAAAAACCAACAACCCTTTTGCTTCATGGTTGATGAGTGGTATGTAGTCTTTTATGTTTTTGTTACGTGTAAAGAAGCTTAGATTCTTTCCTATGTGTTTTGTAGGTTTGGAGCGTAATAGACTAGAATGGAAGCTTCCAAGATTGGTCAAAGTATGGTATAGTATTCAAGGTTTCATAGAAGCTATGTCATAGATTAATTTACATAGAAGTTAACATAAGTAGGTACAAGTTACTGACCCGAATACTGCAAGCAAGAAGAATCTGCAGAGAGTTGAGAAGGTGACTGGAGGACGCTCAGATCTGAAACCATATGTACACAAGATACATAAATTAAAAATTAGTTATCATGGAACTGAGAGGAAGATAGAGGTATGATTAAAGACCTGTGAATTAAGAAGGAACAGAGAAGAAAAATGAGAGTGGAGATGGCATCAGAATAGACAATGATGACATATTTGTTGAACCCTTTAGACATTGCTGCTTTGATTAATTCCATGTTGCTAACTTGAGCCAATATTACTATCACCATGCCCACAAAAGGTAATGCTTCCCTAATACTACAAGCATCCATTCTCTTATCTTTCCCTTTCTATTTCAGAACCACACACATGAATAATAGCTTAGCAGCAAGCAATGACTGTAAGCTTTTTCATTATTTATTCTGATAAGGTGCGTAGTCAACAATTGTAATGAAATTTAGTATTGTTACTTTTTGACTCGTTTTTCCATATGTTGTGACTTGTCAAGAAGCAAAGCTAGCCACTATCTTCATCTCTTTAATTATGAGTGGTGGCTTGCTTCCCTCGTGAGTCTCCCCTCTTTTGTCCCCCTATAAATCACTTCTTTACCCCCTCCTCAATATCTATTCTATATATCAATTAATTAATTAATTAATTTTATATTTTATTATATATTGTATTATTTTATTAATTAAATATTTCTATTTTATAAATTATTTTTTATTTTTGTCAAATTTATATATTTTTTCTCTTTATATATCTATTTTTTATTTATTTAATAAATATTACAAATTTTTTTATTTATTATTATTTATTTTGTATTCATTTATTCATTTATTTTTTTTATTCTTTTTTAATTTATTTAACACAACTTATCTATAATAGAAAATATTTTTTTTGTATGTTAAAAAATATATTCTTAAAGAAGAGTATAAGTAATAATATAAAAAGTTTCACTTAAAAATATAAAAACACAAATTGTAATTTATGTCGCCTTCAAATTCTACTCTTGGCGCACTTTGTGATATACTAAATACTTAGTACCGTAATTGATTACATATCTTATAACAAGTGACTCATCATTTATCTCTGTACGATGAATGTTCTCACCACCACGTTGGGATGAGTGGTACAAGGTAATGGGGGTATAAGAAAACTTACACGAAGTGTCTACCAACATGAGTAATAGTTATTTTTTGACGCTCTTGGTCTAGAACTAAATGAGACCTTAATGGCAAATGAGTATAACAACTCCAAACATTATCACCAAATGTATGCAGTACAAGATTGTACATTGATGTGATGAAAATTCTTAAACTCATCAAGTCCATCCAAAGTACCTCTGGTGTTGGCGACTCAAAGAAATGCAGTAAGTATAATAGACTGTCTACCCAGTCATTTAATGGATAAAATCGATCATATAAATCCTTATTTTGTTGAATCTCTTTAATAAGGTCGTATCATACTTGACCCCAACCTTCTTCACCATACCTGATTAGTGCAGTTATTGCTCTGAATCCACAATGATCGTCAGCTTGAACATCAACAGTGTGGAAAATATAACGTATCATAGATCAGTAGAATTGGAGATTGATCATGGGTCGATTGAGTATTGCGAACCATCGACCTCCTTCTACAGCTTCTTCTCCCTCGAGTCGTTACATTCGGTTGAGTGACCCTAAATCTTGAAGTGGATGCATCTCTATAAGAAGGTATGCAACATTTGCTTTCATGTAGGTCGACCTCTATGCTCTGTGTTGTACGAAGGGACTCGAACTGTACTTTGAGATGGATATGTCATATCGAGAAACATCTCTATCATATGCTCTCACATACATATATCAATCCCATCTAATATCTCAATAATGTTTGATGTCCCATTGGGTCATGTTCCCTCATAATTGAACCCATGTACGTGCATAGATAACCTCTTCCAATGTGTGACAATACTCTATATCGGAATTGGAATGGAAAGGTGTAGGTAATATACAATATCGTGATCGCATGACAATCCGTATATTATTTTGAATGAACAGTTGCACATGCCGGCTAGTTTGTGAGATGCTTCTTCAACGCATTTTAGCTGAGCATAAATTAACTTCATTGCCTCTAATGAAATCTGACACCTTATTTAATTAAAAATCTCTTCATGTAAATGTGTATGGCGTGGAATGTTCAGAGATTCTCGAATAACTTCTAAATATCCCCACTATGAATTCTCAACATCTTGTGTATTTTTTCAAAAAAATATTTGTAGGGATGAAATGGTATCTCCCAAATATAACTTCGGCCTCGAATGTGCAGACTCCGCCCTATAATAAAAAAATACATTGTGTTTTTTCAAAAGTAGCACAATAATGAACAAAATTGAAATAGTAAAGCCATAAAGAAACTATTCATTTGACTTGAATTGCTCCACATGTGCATTCATATATCAATCCATGATGAAATAAATCGATCTCTGTAAGGGTGTAACCATGTCTCCCAAAGGTATTTTAGAGCACACTTGATTTGTTTAAACTCCTCGTGCATCACCTCTCATTTCTGCTGGTAAGATCATTGTGTTGATGAATTAATAAGGGAGTGTCATGATGAATAAAAGTGTTTCCATTGCATACTAAGCATAGGTTTTGTATTTCTTCATTACGCACTGATTTATATGTCAAATACAAAGAATGTGACGTGCCATGGGAAAACATGTTTCAATGAGCCTCAAATCCCGATCTAAAACAAATACCGATGACAATGATGTCCATTTCTCAACCATCTATTTCTTTAAGATTAATAATGCTCAGGTCAGTTGCTCGGCCCTTTCATTACTAGGATATGCGAACATAAGCGAGGAAATTCGCATTGTGGATGTGATACCAATAACCTCCAATAGTGGTATCCGATACGCATTGGTATTGTATGTGGCATCAATGATCAAGAAAGATGGAAAGTTAATAGATAGCTCTATACATCTTTGTTTGTGAAAATGATATTGCAAATATTTTTTATTCCCGTAGTATTTGACAGGTCTATTTCCTTCAAAAAACTAAGAATTTCACGAGGTGCGCTGTTGATGGCCATGTCGAGCACAAATTATTTTCTCTATTGGTTTTAGCCTAGACAGATACTCATGGCCATCAATATATTCTGCTTCTTGATAGTTATGGAAACCACAAGTAACCTTTAGCTCCTACATAACACCGTCTGGAGGTATTGATATATCTCACAGCTCAAATGGACATTCACATTTTTTAGTTCCAGTATTCTTTATTATGGATTGCCCATCAACAAGATACCTTGGCGTTTTGTACTTTCCTCATCTTTTACACATAAGATGGCACTTTGACAGCTTACCGCATTTTAAATTGACATAATTTTTAATCACTACCAGAATACCATTTTCCAGACTAACTCTTTTCGCCTAATTTATCATATCTTCTCTACTCCAAGAAATTTATATAAAAAAGATAACGAATATGTATAAATAACAAATATGCATAATTTCTCTACTTTCAAAATAAATAACGAATATGCATAAGACAACGATAATAACTAACATAGTCTGTAGTAGATTGAAGAAAAGTATAATCGCGACTATTGTTGGAGATGTTCTCCCCACTTAAAAACCATTCTCACATGACCAACTATCGGAAGATGAACCCAAGTTGTAGTAATCCATAAGACAAAGGGAAAGAGTGTTAGGGTTTTGGGGGAAGGGCGCAGTGGAAGCGCGGTTCGGGCGAAATGTAATTTTAAAACTTTTTCAAATTACCGAATAAATTATTTGATATCTAATATGAATAATTTATTCATATTTCACCTAAACTTATTTATTCGATATCAAATAGCGACATAAATATAAAGGAAACGTCGCGAAACTTTTACAAAAAAATGTTTTTCCGCAAAATAACGCAAAAAGTGTTTTTGACCGAACCGACCACCCGACATTTATGGAGACTGCCCAGGTCAGCCCAAATAGTGTTAGGGCAGTTCATGGACTGCCTGAAAAGTGACGAACTCACTGTTTGGACAGCCGTCACTCGGTTGGCTCAAAAGTCACCCGGTAACGCCGTTTTTTGCCGTTTTCGCTTATTTCAACTCCGAAACACTTTCCGGAAATTGTTCCAACTCCCAAAACACATCCAATATATTCATAATACATCATTTTTATCATCAAAAATAGAACAATTCCAGGTCTGATCCAAAAATGGAAAATGCCTAATTTCATGCTTTAAATCCAATTTTCAACATTAATCAAATTAATCTTAACACCAATTCAAGTCACCACATATGAATCACCCAAGAACAATTCTAGGCATTACAAGAGTGGTCATAACACTCTAGAATAGCAACTCATCATCAAATGATCAATTTGGACAATAATTACACTAATTACATCCAAAACACTTCATACATGCTTCACCTCCTTCCAATTCATCCACCATAACCAAAAGCCCCAAATTTTATAACAAATAAAAAACCCTAGATCTCAATAGATATTCAAGAAACATGAACAAAATTTCTAAGCTTAGGGAGTAGAGGATTTACCTTTAATCCTTTATTTTCCTAAGTTTTTTCTTTGATTTTCTTCTTTGTTTTCACTTGATTCATCAAACAAGCTTGAAACCTATTTCACTTAGAACTTTCGGCAATGGTAGATCATCTAATGAAGGAAACAAAATTTCCCAAATAAAAGAAGACATGACCGACTTACTAGGGGTAGAATGGTCATTTTGCCAAAATTTAATCCAATTAATAAAGTAAACTTTATGTTAACCAATCAATATTGCACACATAAAGTATAATCAAATTATGCCATGTGAACCAATAATAATTGGACAAATTTCATAACATTTATGAAAAAAGTTTATTAATTAATCATTTAAATATTTAACAATTAAATATCCAAATAATCAATTAATATAATAATTATTATATATTTATTTTTATTTACAATAAATAACAAATACATATATTTATAGCATTTGTCAAAATCTCATTTGACGAATAATTAATGTGTATCTAATCGTATTATGTATCAAATACAAATACACAATAATTACGATTGGCCAAAATCCCCTAATACATGTGTTATCGTTTAACTGATTAAATGATCCGAATTAACTCATTTAATCCGGTGAAGTATTATGAATAATCTGTATTATTCTTATCACGTTGCCCAAGTGCTCAACGAATACACTTCATATTGTGGGACTCTCTAAGTATAGGTTTATCCGTCACGAAATCCAATTTCGTGTCCATAATTCACCCACTCATGAATAATGACGACCACAGATAATCTCGCTAAACAATACAAGTCGAGGTCATTGCATACGTATAATCCCTCTGTCACAGGCTATCCAGATTATACTTGGGATATAGATGAAAATGTCAAATCTGTTCGGTATAATATAGTCAACTTTCAATTTACGATATTTAAATAACACTCGGAACTGATTTCTGAAGTTATACCATGGTCATGGATTTACTAGATCGTAAACACGTGAGGATGTCTATGCCATGTACACAGAACTGACGGATCTTATCTTGATACGCACTGGATATCATGAGCATCAGTCCACACCCAACGAACAGGCGGAGGTCTAATCATGAATAGATCATTGACGTGACTGCCATCAAAGTGTGAATGATAACTCATATATCCCACTGTGGTATCTCAAGTCGAATGACCACTATGCTTGCTCAACTCGAGAAGATTCCTATTGACGTTGGTGTACCATCTATTAGGAAATCTTCAGTGAGTCGTTCAGTGTTTATCAAATAAACACCTACATGTCTATACGAGTCTCCCGAGACTCATGGTTCATTAGGATAAACCATCGGACCAAGTCACGATATACAACATGTACTGGTCTCAGCGGATTTTACTAACCGACCTGTGTTAGTAAATCTTGACCATGAACTTTATTTAAGGATATACATCTAATAGTGTGATTCCCAATGTCAATTACAAACTACGTTGTAACTGCGCACTATATTGTAAATCCTAGGGTCTTTGTCTAATATACACGTATCACTAAACCAGATTTAGTTTCGATATAATCATAATCAGATATCTAATCGTAATTAGATCGAATAAGTGTATAAAATACAATGGTGCTACCATTAAATTAGTAATATTATGGAAAATAGAATTGCTTGTATTTATGAATCGGACATAAATACGATCCAGATTGGCACTCTGAGCATAAACCCTAACAATTTCTCTCATTTTCTCTAGTGCATATCCACGGTATCCTATACACATCTTGATGTATATCACATACTCATGGCCCTCAAGAGCTCACCTAGCATTCAAGAGGTAGGGAACAACAAGTAAGCCCGCTTAACAAATCGAGTCTGTCCAACAAACCCAACCGTTTTCCTTAGCCAACATCATTCATATTTCGTAGAATCCAGATTCCATATCAATATGACTCAGATGCAATATAAGTATTGTGCTTTAGCTACTGAGTTGTCTATGTATTTAGAGATCAAATCCAAATACTATGAGACAACCGCAAGCACTATACTAATATGAAAACTTCTAATCTATAGGGTCACTATGAAACTTCAAAAGTCAATACTTCATAAGTTGCAACTGATTCCACTAGTTTAGTAGAATCAATGGTGACACTCCCACTGCATCTTTTCTGACTTTATATGACATAGACCTTCTAATGTCATAATTAGGATCAGAACTAATATGGCCTTATGGTTGCAGACAAAATTCTCCATGATTAGGAAACTTGTTCTTAATAGCTCAAATATCACAAAGAACATGTTTCAAGACCCATCATATTGTCTGCAGTATATCAAGATAATTTATAATAATTACGATTAAATTGATATCTTTAATCGCATATTATATAACATTCATTACGCCATCATCCTATGATGCATAAGATTGACTAGACATTCCAATCAATCTCTATTTAGACAAATGAATCATCATTTACGAAAGATGAATACTATATATATAAAAGACATGTTAACTGTCAAACAGTTATACTAACTGTTATACAGATAGTCTTACTATGTCCTTTATTAAATCATATATAATACGCGACTAATGGGAGTATCTCACAAGTCTCTTAGTTTTTATATCATATATAAATCTTTATATCAAATATAATAGAGACTACTCTCACTGCTACCACGGAGAAAAAAGGACTTAAGATATATAATACTAGAAAGAAATTTGTACGCTCCCACCGACCCTACTGACAAATATGTATTCTCTATACTTCGATAAAACCAGACAATCTGACAGTATCAAAATCAGAGAACATAGATTTTCGGAAAGCTTACCTGAGTCTACAATATGCTCTATAAGCTAGTATATCAAACTGTATAGCATAATACAAACTCTAGGGCCATTCTAGAATGAACTCTTCAAACAAAGAAATCACGACAGATCTCTCATCCGAAGAAATCACTCAAGAACTCCACTTTGCATTCTTTAGCTAAAATACATAGTTTAATATCAACATTAACCAAAAAATCCTTAATTGTTCAATCAGTGCGACTTGAGACAAGTATTCTCAGAATCTACAATAGACTACTGAGGATAACCTTTCTCATTGTCATACTATAAAGGTCAAACCTTTATCAAGCTCACTTAGCTTTTGCTGCGCAAACAATTTGCATACTTTATGAACGATTCATAATGAAAGTCTAATCAAGTTCAAAACTTGATCGTAGTAAGCTATGAACAATCTTAGATCTATGGTTCAATGCCAATTTCCGAAATCGATACTAAATATCGCTTTCACTATAAGTTATAGGATAATTTTCTTCGATAAGAAAACAATAGAACCAATAAGTATCAAATACTTTGTAAATGATTCCGACATCCTATTGGACTTATACGGAAGTTGACTATAGGTCATTTCATCTAATTAATTATGTAGTTCCATTACAGTTTATCACTCTCACATTTGACTTCAATAAGTCAAGTCTTTTATACAATTGTTAACATCCGATGTTACACACCAAGTAATAAAACTATTTTATTGCTCTGGATTGTAGAAAAGACATTCTATCAAATAGAATACAATATTCCATTAAATAGAATAAATGATAAACCTTTCACTCGTACCTCCGAGACACAAGTACTTTCAATTATATAACCATTATACTAAAGAAAGTCTCAAATCTCAAACTTTTCAAGATTCGAATTTTCTACCTATACATATCATATATATGTAACTGTAGGAACAAATGGAACCTTAATTAAAGAGATGAATAAATGTTATTGGAGCATAATCCCAAGAGTATTTGAAAACTAATTCGGTAACACTCAATATCAACGAATCAAATCATATAAGATTCGATTACTCCCACTAACCAATTCCATCAAAATGGAATCGTGGAAGTTTAATATTGAGTAAGAATCACATTCATTAAATAACTTTAGAACTAATTGCCATAAATTCATGTGTTTGATCATATCAAACATCTTCGAACAATTCAAAGACTCACAATGAATTTCAAAAAATATAGTTTTCAACACTTCAAATAGAATATCTTTGAACCATTCAAAATATTCTATTCGCGTTTCATCCGAAAACATATTGAAAGTTCTCGAACCATTCAAGACGTTCAATATATATATATTCTTTTAGAAACACGCAACTAAATCATGACAATTCATTAACTAAGTCACGGAGTAAAGAAAACTATCTAAGGCAATTTCTAATTCATTAAACTACATACATCCAATGTATTAGTTTAATAAATCTGTGGTCCAATGACGATCATCGGTTAAATGAGATTTAATCACATCCTGAATATAATATTCATTAAATGGATAAGAATATATGGTGTGAACTCGTATCAGACCATTATTTACCATAAGGAATAAGCATCTAATGCTTTTATGATAAAATCTCATAAAGCACAGTTCTAAGTTACTTATTTAACTGAACATTTTCTTAATGTTTATCTTTTCATTAATGACACTACTAGTCGTCTTAAAATATGTAACAATTGTTTATGCAGAACAAGTAACTATCCAATAGTCGCAAGTTCTGATATCAAATATCAAAACAGTTATTAAACATTATTTTAAATAACTAGACGGGAAATCTGATATCCAATACCTATAGTTGTCGTATTGTGAGAATCAATATTCTCTATACGCAACTATACACATCTCCTTTCTTAAGTTTTATAATCTGCGTTCAATTATTCATAACGATTGCAAATGATTGATTAGCAAACTGTGTCAGACACGTGACTACTAAAAGTCACTAAAGCCAAGAAACGTCATTATAAGATAAACAAATACTAAATGGGTTTTCTTAATGCCAGTCAAGAATCTCGAGATAATAACTAGTTCGTGTCAATTCTTACTGCATAAGAAACTATTCTATCTAGATAACTATGTCCTAAAACAGATATATATTTAGATTACTAATCGTGACTTAGAAACTAAGTCACTAACCATCTTGATTTACAAGGAAATCGGAACCACAGTTCCCAATGGTTTCAACTAATCTAATAATATCTAAGTCTACTGTCTTTCTAGAACCTATTCTAGAATTACGCAACCATAAGTAAAGTCATAAAAAATATTCAAGTAATAAGCATGCAGTGGATTATGAGTATAATTCTATAAACAATATAGAGTAAAAGGAAAACGAAGCAGAATTTTCCATAAAATTACGCACTGCCTTAGTTATGGATTTTTAACCCAACAGTGTTTCCCACTATTTTTCGTAATACCGTAATCCCCAACGGAGAACGGGAATTCAATAATTAAATCAAATTTCGTAGTGAGAGTAGGATCCCATGAATATATTTTGACTCACAGCTTTGACACGATCTCGCCTACGTATATTCATTAGGTAGACAACTCATTGTCAATCACTCATCAGTGACTCCTGATTTTGGTCCTGACTGTTTCTCGTTATGACAACTTTGGCACATTCACAAGGAGGTGTATTAAGGCTTCACTTGTCAATGGCAAACTCAAGCTACCGATGTAGTCCTGACAGCTTTGGCACGTTCAGGATTTCCACTTTCACTTGAATTTGTCTAGTATCAATATACAACCGGCATGGATAAAATCTCATAACCTACACCCTCACAGCTTGGCACGATCTCGGATGCAGTCATAGAAAGATACCCATAAACCGTATTGACAAGACGGACCAAGAAACATGTATCCAATACACGTCACTTTACAGCCTTATTTTAAGTGGGGATTTTCCTCAGGAAGCTATACTCTACATCTCTAAATCATTTTCTAAACAATTCAATTCTACCTATAGAAAATATAACTTAATTTAACTATTAAATTTCTGTCACATTTCCGTTAGCGTAGAACTGAAAAGTCAAGAAACATATATAGATAACATGCATGTGTGAACATTAAAATTGGATTAAATATCAAATATCAAGCATGAATAATGTAATGGATGAAGCATCAGACCTGCTCTGATACCATTTTTGTTGGGGTTTTGGGTGAAGGGCGCAGCGGAAGCGCGGTTCGGGCGAAATCATAATTTTAAAACTTTTTCAAATTATCGAATAAATTATTCGATATCTAATATGAATAATTTATTCATATTTCACCTAAACCTATTTATTCGATATCAAATAGCGACATAAATATAAAGGAAACATCGCGAAACTTTTATGAAAAAATATTTTTCCGTAAAATGACGCAAAACACGTTTTTGACCGAACTGAACACCCGAAATTTATGGGGACTGCCCAGGTCAGCCCCAATAGTGTTAGGGTAGTTCATGGGCTGTCCGAACAGTGACGAACTCATTGTTTGGACAGCCGTCACCCGGTTGGCTCAAAAGTCACCCAGTAACGCCGTTTTCGCTTATTTCAACTCCGAAACAATTTCCGGAAATTATTCCAACTCCCAAAACACATCCAATACATTCATAAGATTTCATTTTCATCATCAAAAATAGCACAATTCCAGGTCTGATCCAGAAACGGAAAATGCCTAATTTCATACTTTAAATCTAATTTTCAACATTTATCAAATTAATCTCAACACCAATTCAAGTCACCACATATGAATCACCCAAGAATAATTATAGGCATTACAAGAGTGTTCATAACACTCTAGAATATCAACATATCATTAAATTATCAATTTGGACAATAATTACACTAATTACATCCAAAACACTTCATACATGCTTCATCTCCTTCCAATTCATCCATCATAACCAAAAGCCCCAAATTTTATAACAAATAAAAAACCCTAGATCTCAATAGATCTTCAAGAAAAATGAACAAAATTTCTAAGCTTAGGGAGTAGAGGATTTACCTTTAATCCTTTATTTTCCTAAGTTTTTTCTTTGATTTTTTTCTTTGCTTTCACTTGATTCATCAAACAAGCTTGAAACCCATTTCACTTATAACTTTCGGCAATGGTAGATCATCTAATGAAGGAAACAAAATTTCCCAAATAAAAGAAGACATGACCGACTTACTAGGGGTAGAATGGTCATTTGGCCAAAATTTAATCCAATTAATAAAGTAAACTTTATGTTAACTAATCAATATTGCACACATAAAGTATAATCAAATTATTCCATGTGAACCAATAATAATTGGACAAATTTCATAACATTTATGAAAAAAGTTGATTAATTAATCATTTAAATATTTAACAATTAAATATCCAAATAATCAATTAATATAATAATTATTATATATGTATTTTTATTTACAATAAATAAAAAATACATATATTTATGGCATGTGTCAAGATCTCATTTGACGAATAATTAATGTGTATCTAATCGTATTATGTATCAAATACAAATACACAATAATTAGGATTGGCCAAAATCCCCTCATGCATGTGTTATCGTTTAACCGATTAAATGATCCGAATTAACTCATTTAATCTGGTGAAGTATTATGAATAATCCGTATTATTCTTATCGTGTTGCCCAAGTGCTCAACGAGTACACTTCATATTGTGGGACTCTCTAAGTTCAGGTTTATCCATCACGAAATCCAATTTCGTGTCCATAATTCACTCACTCATGAATAATGACGACCACAAATAATCTCGCTAAATTATGCAAGTCGAGGTCATTGCATACGTATAATCTCTCCGTCACAGGCTATCCATATTATACCTAGGATATAAATGAAAACGTCAAATTCGTTCGATATAATAAAGTCGACTTTCAATTTACGATCTCTAAATAACACTCGGAACTGATTTCCAAAGTTATACCACGGTCATGGATTTACTAGATCGTAAACACGTGAGGATGCCTATGTCATGTACATATGACTGACGGATCCTATCTTGATACGCATTGGATATCATGAGCATCAGTCCACACCTAACGAACATGCGGAGGTCTGATCATGAATATATCGTTGACGTGACTGTCATCAAAGTGTGGAGGATAACTCATATATCCCACTGTGGTATCTCAAGTCGAATGACCACTATGCTCGCTCAACTCGAGAAGATTCCTATTGATGTTGGTGTACCATCTATTAGGAAATCTTCAATGAGTCGTTCAGTGTTTATCAAATAAACACCTACATGTCTATACGAGTCTCCCGAGACTCATGGTTCATTAGGATAAACCATCAGACCAAGTCACGATATACGACATGTACTGGTCTCAGCAGATTTTACTAACCGACCCGTGTTAGTAAATCTTGACCATGAACTTTATTTAAGGATATACATCTAATAGTGTGCTTCCCAATGTCAATTACAAACTACGTTGTAACTGCGCACTATATTGTAAATCCTAGGGTCTTTGTCTAATATACACGTATCACTAAACCAGATTTAGTTTCGATCTAATCATAATTAGATATCTAATCGTAATTAGATCGAATAAATGTATAAAAGACAAGGGTGCTACCATTAAATTAGTAATATTATGGAAAATTGAATTGCTCGTATTTATGAATCGGACATAAATACGATCCGGATTGGCACTCTTAGCACCAACCCTAACAAAGAGAAGATGAGAGGATGAGGCTCAAATGATCTTCTAAATGATCTTACCTTCAAAATTACAAACTATCTCTTTATATAAGAAGTAAAATAAATAAAATAAATAACTTTTAATAAAGTAAAATTAGATATACACACTGCTTTACGAAAGCAAATAAGACAAATAACTTTTAATAAAACAAAAATAAAAATAGAATCAGAATTAACACGAATTTTAATAAAGCAAAAATAAAAACAGAATCAGAATCAACACGATTTTTAATAGAGCAAAATCAAATTTCTCTTGGTCCTGGGGGAATGTTACGTCCCCAGTCCAAATGGCAGACTCGGTGGGACAATCGCCCGACCCCGAGCTGTAAGAATCACTTGGTCCTGGGGGAATGTTACGTCCCCAGTCCAAAGGGCAGACTCGGTGGGACATCGCCCGACCCCGAGCTGTAAGAATCACTTGGTCCTGGGGGAATGTTACGTCCCCAGTCCAAAGGGCAGACTCGGTGGGACATCGCCCGACCCCGAGCTGTAAGAATCACTTGGTCCTGGGGGAATGTTACGTCCCCAGGCCAATAAGCATGACTCGGTGGGACGTAACCCGACCCCGAGCTGTAACAAACATCGATCTCGGCGGTACAAGAGCAGACCCGAGCCGGAAAGAGGCATCGGTCTCGACGGTACAAGAGCAGACCCGAGCCGGAAAGAGACATCGGTCTCGGCGGTGCAAGAGCAGGCCCGAGCCAGAAAGAAACATCGGTCTCGTCGGTACAAGAGCAGACCCGAGCCGGAAAGCAAATATCAAAATCATTGTGTGAGCCATAACAAACAAGCATAATCAAATGTCAACCTAATTCAGAAGAGGTTTACTCACCTTTTTGGGATCTGTTGCCTTTCTTGCAACTCTACACTGGTCACTACAAGCAAGGCTCTTCTTAATACATCATCTCTGCATCTCAGCATTCCACGCATCCGACCGGATGACTTCCGCTATCAACTTGGTCGACCTAAAAAACCGAATGGTCTATGTACACACCGAGATAGCCTCCTTTTACCAAGTCTTCCACCTGCTCCCGCAGGTCTCTGCACCCATTCGTGGCATGTCCCCTTACGTTGTGGTCATTTCTCTGATGGTGTTCCCTCTTCGGGATATTTTCTCCTCGTTTTCTAATAGAATGAATTTTCGGGCCACCTCTAGGGCGGTTGCGTAGTCCGGGGTGTCCTGGATCCTTAGGTGGGTCCATAGCCTCCCGACTTTCAAGGCTCCTTTCAAGCTTTCCAGGGCCTCGGGGGATTCGTACCCTCCGACTTCGAGTACCATATTGTGGTGTCTTTCAATAAATATTTTCAAAGGTTCATCGTCTCCTTGTTTCATAAGTCTTAGTTCTCCAATTTTCTTTCTGGGGACACAAGCCCCCTTGAAGTGTCGTATGAATGACTTCCTCAGTTGTGCGAAGCTGCTGATGCTTCTTGGGGCTAGGCTTCGGTACCATAGAATGGCTGGTCCGGCCAGAGTTAGGGGAAATACTTTGCAGATGGCGTCCCTTGTTACCCATTGTACTTCCATCAGGAGGATAAAGTTTTCGATGTGGGATTTTGGGTCGGAGTGGCCTTTGCAAATGGGTTCGATGATGAGTTTGATGTGTTCAGTGTTCATGGTTTGGATTGGAAACTCCCCAATTGAAATTTGATCACCATTTGAGCTGCAATTCAGTTTGATGTGGCAGCCTGGGGAGAATCGGAATCGGGATGGGCTATTAACCTTTTGCTTTATTTCTTTTATCTCCTTTTAATGGTTATGATTTAGTTAAAATAAATCTAATGGCCATTTTTTTGCCAACACAAAAGTCAAGCCAATTTTTGGATCAAATTCATTAATGTTGTTGACGGCTGATTTTGGTCTCGGGGTAATATGGGAATATCACCTCCGAGGTAATCCTCCTTCAACGGTGAATTTGTTTGGTTATGGGGGACCAAAAGCAAATTTAGCGGGAGACGGGAAAACACACCAATCGACAAAGAGATTTAACGTGGTTCGGTGGATTTTGGGATCCGACCTACGTCCACGGACAAGAACATGATGGTACTTTTTATTACTCAAATACACTCCTCGGGTCTCTTCTTTGCTTTTACAAATCGGAACTTGATGATTCTAATCCCTCACTCTTGAGATGATTTTCAGATGATGCCTTCCCCTCTACATATGCCCTGCCCTCCTATTTATAATAAAAACAGAAATCAGACTCCTTCTTTTACAATGATTCCTAGTTGAGACAATTTCCTTTTCCCATAAGGATTCCTAGTCAAAACTATTCCATTTTCCCATAAGGATTCCTAATCAAAATTACCCTTACTTTCTTTATCCTACTAGGACTCTGACTCACCAGTTTTCCCCATGAAAATAGGATAACTTGTCATCTTATCCGCAAGAATAGGGTGTCATCTTCTGGAGCATATCTCGCTATTTGGTCGGTCTTCATGAGGTCGGTCATAATAGTCATTTGAACTGAGAATGCTGCTGTCGATCTGATAATGCTCGGTTATCCGATCTCAAGTGCTCGGCCATTTAGTATAAAGTGCTCGGCCTCTTACCGTCAAGTTGTCGGGTCGGCTTTAACGGTCTCGATCAATGGAGTTACCCCTTTTACCCATGTCGTGTTGTTTAAATAACATAGTGCCCGAAAAACACCATCAACATCTGTCCCCTAGTTCTCGGTAACAACGAGTTTGTGAGTTGATGCCGGGAACTATAAAAAAAGATGGTGTGCTGATCGCCTTGCTGGTGGTCGCTCCAGAAATCACCGAGAAATTGTCTTTGCCATCAACTAAGTCTTCTGTTTCTATCTTCATATCCTCGGTTTATTGGAGATGCTGACTCTATTCAGAATGATTCTCCACCTCAAAGCAAATTGCTTACTTGGGTCGTTCCATCAGGAGATGAAGTTCCTCTTGTTGTCCAAACTAAAAATGACTCATCCTCTGTAATATCTGTACCAGAGATTTGGGGGTCCTGACCCCTGACTGATCCAATCTCGATTGTGAGGAGAAAATTTTGCCTCTGAGTTAACGATGATGTGCTCGGTGGCATGTGATCCTGTCTCGAGCTGTGACAGATGCTCGGGCCTGGGGGAACGTTACGTCCCCAGTCCGAAGGGCTGACTCGGTGGGACGTACCCCGACCCCGAGCTTAGCGAAAGACTTGGTTCTGGGGGAATGTTACCTCCCCAAACCAAAGGAGCTGACTCGGTGGGACGCAACCCGACCCCGAGCTGAGAACGACACTTGGACCTGAGGGAATGTTACGTCCCCAGTCCGAAGGGCTGACTCGGTGGGACGTAACCCGACCCCGAGCTGTGAAAGGCACTTGGACCTGAGGGATGTTACGTCCCCAGTCCGAAGGGCTGACTCGGTGGGACGTACCCCGACCCCGAGCTGAGCGAAAGACTTGGGTTCTGCGGGAATGTTACCTCCCCAAACCAAAGGAGCTGACTCGGTGGGACCCAACCCGACCCCGAGTTGAGTGAAAGACTTGGGTTCTAGGGGAATGTTACGTCCCCAAACCAAAGAAGCTGACTCGGTGGGACGTAACCCGACCCCGAGTTGAGTGAGAGACTTGGGTTCTGGGGGAATGTTACGTCCCCAGTCCAAAGGGAAGACTCGGTGGGACATCGCCCGACCCCGAGCTGTAAGAATCACTTGGTCCTGGGGGAATGTTACGTCCCCAGTCCAAAGGGCAGACTCGGTGGGACATTGCCCGACCCCGAGCTGTAAGAATCACTTGGTCCTGGGGGAATGTTACGTCCCCAGTCCAAAAGGCAGACTCGGTGGGACATCGCCCGACCCCGAGCTGTAAAAATCACTTGGTCCTAGGGGAATGTTACGTCCCCAGTCCAAAGGGCAGACTCGGTGGGACATCGCCCGACCCCGAGCTGTAAAAATCACTTGGTCCTGGGGGAATGTTACGTCCCCAGTCCAAAGGGCAGACTCGGTGGGACATCGCCCGACCCCGAGCTGTAAGAATCACTTGGTCCTGGGGGAATGTTACGTCCCCAGTCCAAAGACAGACTCGGTGGGACATCGCCCGACCCCGAGCTGTAAGAATCACTTGGTCCTGGGGGAATGTTACGTCCCCAGTCCAAAAGGCAGACTCGGTGGGACATCGCCCGACCCCGAGCTGTAAGAATCACTTGGTCCTGGGGGAATGTTACGTCCCCAGTCCAAAGGGCAGACTCGGTGAGACATCGCCCGACCCCGAGCTGTAAGAATCACTTGGTCCTGGGGGAATGTTACGTCCCCAGTCCAAAGGGCAGACTCGGTGGGACATCGCCCGACCCCGAGCTGTAAGAATCACTTGGTCCTGGGGGAATGTTACGTCCCCCGTCCAAAGGCAGAATCGGTGGGACATCGCCCGACCCCGAGCTGTAAGAATCACTTGGTCCTGGGGGAATGTTACGTCCCCAGTCCAAAGGGCAGACTCGGTGGGACATCGCCCGACCCCGAGCTGTAAGAATCACTTGGTTCTGGGGGAATGTTACGTCCCCAGGCCAATAAGCATGGCTCGGTGGGACGTAACCCGACCCCGAGCTGTAACAAACATCGATCTCTCTCGCGGTACAAGAGCAGACCCGAGCCGGAAAGAGGCATCGGTCTCGGCGGTACAAGAGCAGACCCGAGCCGGAAAGAGGCATCGGTCTCGCGGCGGTGCAAGAGCAGGCCCGAGCCGGAAAGAAACATCGGTCTCGTCGGTACAAGAGCAGACCCGAGCCGAAAGCAAATATCAAAATCATTGTGTGAGCCATAACAAACAAGCATAATCAAATGTCAACCTAATTCAGAAGAGGTTTACTCACCTTTTTGGGATCTGTTGCCTTTCTTGCAACTCTACACTGGTCACTACAAGCAAGGCTCTTCTTAATACATCATCTCTGCATCTCAGCATTCCACGCATCCGACCGGATGACTTCCGCTATCAACTTGGTCGACCTAAAAAACCGAATGGTCTATGTACACACCGAGATAGCCTCCTTTTACCAAGTCTTCCACCTGCTCCCGCAGGTCTCTGCACCCATTCGTGGCATGTCCCCTTACGTTGTGGTCATTTCTCTGATGGTGTTCCCTCTTCGGGATTTTCTCTCTCTCTCGTTTTCTAATAGAATGAATTTTCCGGGCCACCTCTAGGGCGGTTGCGTAGTCCGGGGTGTCCTGGATCCTTAGGTGGGTCCATAGCCTCCCGACTTTCAAGGCTCCTTTCAAGCTTTCCAGGGCCTCGGGGGATTCGTACCCTCCGACTTCGAGTACCATATTGTGGTGTCTTTCAATAAATATTTTCAAAGGTTCATCGTCTCCTTATTTCATAAGTCTTAGTTCTCCAATTTCTTTCTGGGGACACAAGCCCCCTTGAAGTGTCGTATGAATGACTTCCTTAGTTGTGCGAAGCTGCTGATGCTTCTTGGGGCTAGGCTTCGGTACCATAGAATGGCTGGTCCGGCCAGAGTTAGGGGAAATACTTTGCAGATGGCGTCCATTGTTACCCATTGTACTTCCATCAGGAGGACAAAGTTTTCGATGTGGGATTTTGGGTCGGAGTGGCCTTTGCAAATGGGTTCGATGATGAGTTGATGTGTTCAGTGTTCATGGTTTGGATTGGAAACTCCCCAATTGAAATTTGATCACCATTTGAGCTGCCAATTCAGTTTGATGTGGCAGCCTGGGGAGAATCGGAATCGGGATGGGCTATTAACCTTTTGCTTTATTTCTTTTATCTCCTTTTAATGGTTATGATTTAGTTAAAATAAATCTAATGGCCATTTTTTTGCCAACACAAAAGTCAAGCCAATTTTTGGATCAAATTCATTAATGTTGTTGACGGCTGATTTTGGTCTCGGGGTAATATGGGAATATCACCTCCGAGGTAATCCTCCTTCAACGGTGAATTTGTTTGGTTTGGGGGGACCAAAAGCAAATTTAGCGGGAGACGGGAAAACACATCAATCGACAAAGAGATTAACGTGGTTCGGTGGATTTTGGGATCCGACCTACGTCCACGGACAAGAACAGGATGGTACTTTTTATTACTCTCAAATACACTCATCGGGTCTCTTCTTTGCTTTTACAAATCGGAACTTGATGATTCTAATCCCTCACTCTTGAGATGATTTTCAGATGATGCCTTCCCCTCTACATATGCCCTGCCCTCCTATTTATAATAAAAACAGAAATCGGACTCCTTCTTTTACAAGGATTCCTAGTTGAGACAATTTCCTTTTCCCATAAGGATTCCTAGTCAAAACTATTCCATTTTCCCATAAGGATTCCTAATCAAAATTACCCTTACTTTCTTTATCCTACTAGGACTCTGACTCACCAGTTTTCCCCATGAAAATATGATAACTTGTCATCTTATCCGCAAGAATAGGGTGTCATCTTCTGGAGCATATCTCGCTATCTGGTCGGTTTTCATGAGGTCGGTCATAATAGTCATTTGAACTGAGAATGCTGTTGTCGATCTGATAATGCTCGGTTATCCGATCTCAAGTGCTCGGCCATTTAGTATAAAGTGCTCGGCCTCTTACCGTCAAGTTGTCGGGTCGGCTTTAACGGTCTCGATCAATGGAGTTACCCCTTTTACCCCTGTCGTGTTGTTTAAATAACATAGTGCCCGAAAAACACCATCAACAAATGTGTTGTCAAGATTTTGACCCTTAGATTTATCTTGATTAAATCTTAATCTTTAAAAGGAGATAAATGATATAAATGTGAAAGGATGATAGCCCAATCCGAATCCAAATGGGTAATTAACATGGCTGTTGCCACATGATCTGTTACATCTGGTGGATGCATGAGCTTTCATTGATGGGAATACCAAGATTGGTAAGAAAGAGAATAAGAAGAAGAAGAACACAAGATAATTTGTAGCTTTAGAGTCATGTTTAATATTTTTCTAAAGTGAAATTTGTTTTAGAGCAACTAGGGAAGAAGAAATTCAATTTGGGTAGTTATTTTGAAGGGGGTGCGAATGGGTGGCGCATGAGGTTCACGTGCCGATGGTGGCCGCAATCCCCACGCGCCGATGAAAACAGAGAGAGTGAAACTAGAAAAAGTCAGAACCTGAGGTCTGATGCGAAGGGTGGCGCGTGAGGTTCACGTGCCGATGGTGGCCGTGATCCCCACGCGCCGATGAAAGCAGAGAGAGTGAAACTAGAAAAAGGAGAACCTGGGCTCTGATACCATGTTAGATAATGAAAGAAAGACTTGAATTCACTCTATGTGAATTTACAATGGTAAAGACCTTTATATAGGCTACATAGAAAACCAAATTAGAAAATGAATCATATAGTAATGAACAATAATAATGAATATAGGAAATCTGCATCTAATAGGGAAATATAATAAAATCATGAATCCTAATGGTATTAGGAATTTTATTTTGGATATTAATTTCATATTCCTTAATATTCATTAACACCATAAGAGTACTTATTAAGGATCTATTTTAGAAAAAATTTCACATTATTTTTATAGGAAATATAAAAAATTATCAAAATATTAATTATTTTTTTCTTTTTCCATAAAATTTTCCTAAAATAAATTCTTAATGAGTATCCTTAGAACACTAGTTAGTGTTTCCCTTACTAATTTATTGTCTTCGATGTTAGAATAAGTTTATTCTGCACGGTGTGCTTTAATAAATAAGAAATATGACGTTTTGCAGCACTGACTCCAGTATACTCTGCATGAAAGATACTTTTGTCGGCCACTTATATTGTATTAGGGTATCTATTAAAACTCTCCGGATCCCTGATATTTTTCATAATGATGATTAAATTGTTGATTTTTTTTATAATACCTCATCAAATTTCTGTCATTAAAAATAAACGATAATACATCTATTTATTTTATTATTTTTTATTTTTACCCTTTATTTATACATTAAAAGCGTTCTCTCTTTAATTTTCTCTCTATCTCTCATATTCTCTGTATTTTTCCTCTACAACATGCTCATTACTCAGTTAGTCGGTCTCAAAATTTTAGCTCAATTAGAACCACTAATTTTTTCATTTCTAAATTCTTATATTTATTTTTTTAAAATATTATTTTTTTTATTTTGGGTTGGAACACAAGTGCTAACTACTATTTACGAACACAATACTAGAAAAAATAATGAAAATTCTTACATTAAAGTAACCTGAAAGTAAAAACTTGACAAATTGATAATTTCTTCTTTTACTATTTTTAATTAAAAATAATTATTTGTCAAAGAGATTATGTACACACGTTATATTATTGTGATGTTTAGTCCAAGCTTTGATTTATTGGAGAATTTTACTTATTAATTTGCTGAATTTCCACAGGGAAACTAATATATATATATCTATATTATAAAGCCAATGGTGTTGGAGGAAAGAGAGTGCATCCAACGGCTCTCTTTATGTGGCTTAATTAACGGTTCAGATCATTTCATTGGTAATTGGGGGAAAAGAGAGTGAATTGATTGATGGAAATGGTCAAAATTTTCAAATTTTCAAATAAAAAAATAGAAAGTTAAAATAAAATCATTTAATTTTGTAACAACGTGCCGTAGGCACGGGCCAAATACTGTAACACCGTGCCGTAGGCACGGGCATCATTTAATTAAAAAATAAAATCATTAATTCTGTAACACCGTGCCGTGCCGTAGGCACGGGCATCATTTAATTAAAAAATAAAATAATTTAATTCTGTAACACCGTGCCGTAGGTACGGGCCAAATACTGTAACACCGTGCCGTAGGCACGGGCAAAAACTAGTATATATATATATAAGATAATGTTGAATTAGAGTGTGCAAAGTATATGCATTAAATAAACCAATTTTGTTATGTAGTTTGATGGATTATTGGAGAGCATGCATAGATGGAATCACAAAAAAACAGACAAATTGCAGAGGAGAGAAAAAAACTAGAAACTAATAGTGCAATGAAAATGGAGACTGAGAGAATTTCCGAGGAGAGATGGAGAGGAAAAAATCGAAGGTTTCATAATTGTTAATGTCAAATTTCTTTTTTATTACTTATAAATTTGATATAAAGAGTAAAAAGGAAAATAAATGGATGAGTTATAATTAGTTTTTAACGGCAGAGACTTGATGAGGTATTATAGAAAAATCAGGGACTTAACGGGAGATTATGAAAAATTTAAGGTTTGAGAGGGCTTTATCCCTATTTATTATCTTATGATTTTTTAAATAAGTTTTCTAAAAATTTAAGATAGTCTTTATCCTTGTATACATAATTTACAAAGAGATTGAGATTTTGTTATTTAATTTGTTTATAATGAAATGATTTTATTTTTTAATTAAATGATTTTATTCTTTAATTTATTTGGTAGTTTTCATTTTCAATTTTTATAGAGATTCTATAATGAAAGGATTCTTTATCAGCCAATAGATTATAATGAAATGATCTGAGCCGCAAATTAAGCCACATAAAGATAGCATTTGGATACATTATCTCTCTTAATCATAATCATCCGTTACACTCTCTTTCATTTCACACCATTGTGCTTTATAATATAAATTTTTTTTATTATTAAGGATTGTATTTATATTTTAGAGTGAATATTATGACAATAAATAAGTTTTATTAGAAAAGATTTAGGATTTTTTCCTAACCCTATGGGAAGTATGAAGTTATTTCACACATGGAAGCATTCACATAACATACAAAAAAGAAGTAGATTTGCGTAAAGAACAAAAGTCGAAGAGCCGAAGACAAATCAAAGAGAAAAGTTGGATGTTGTGCCGTCGTTGGTTATATTTGTGGAATAATGCCTTCTTCACATTGGTACCGTGAAATAGTATTGCTACAATGCCGTGAACAGTAACAGCTACAGTTCCGTGAAAAGTAACTTGCTATAATATCGTGCTCCAGTGTTTATGCTACATATTTTTCTACCATGCCCATGAATAATGAAGCTGTAAACCGAAGATATGTGAATTCAGCTAATTATGATTCTAGTGTGAGACAGAACAACTATAATGTGTGTCTGTCTTAGGTTGTGATCTTGGATTTTAGTTGCGGCAAAGTGGAAACTACTAGGTAGATTAGATACCGAAAGATTACTTGAGTTTTCTCTTTAGGTCGTAATCTTTAATTTTTAGTGAATTGTTTATCTTTGGATATGGTCCCGTGAATGTAGGATTGGATATATAAATCATGTAAAAATTCTCTTTTTTATTTTACTCTCTGCATTTTATATTCTGCATGTTATTTGGATTAATTAATTAGGGATAATTAATTATTTGACGAAACCTACGAAAATAGACTAAGAGAGAACTAACAAGTGTTATCATAACGGGTCATTATTAGTAATATTGTAATCCTTTAGAAATATTTTAGATGTTTTAATGCAATATATGTTATTTTCTTTATTTCATAAAATGTCCAATTTCATATGATTCTTGGTGTGTTTAATGTATGAATAAAAGCAGTAAGAAGGAGATGCTCAATGCCTTGCAAAGTGATGAAAGCTAACTACTACCAATTGACTTTTGTGTACTCTTTTGGACATGTTAGAAGATTTAAAGCTTTATTTTATATTAAGTCAGAGACATTGGACGTTAGAATCGAAGTAAATCGTGTGGATATAAAGAGCACATGATTTGTCCGAGAGACGAGAATATCACGAGCATTTTAAAATACAACTCAGAATCAGCAAAGTAAAAAGATAGCGATGTTGCACCTAGTTTTGTTCGTTCGAATGACTAGACTAGAACTTACTCATTGTTATCTCATTTTACGTCATATAGAGTTGTGATTCCCTAATTTATGCAGTCTTTAATATTTTAGTCATAATTTATCGATTGAGTCAATTTAATATGTTCTTGGAAAGGGAATTCCATGATCTACAATTTTATGTCTAATAACCAAGACCAAATTCGAAACGATTTCATAGCCAAATTGGACTCCGAGTTTGACTTACCTATGATGAGTGTACCAAAGCACGATTGTTTGTTTCCAAACATAAAAATGAAAGGATGTGGATGAATTAGGGTTTAGAAAGCCTATAAAAAGAACCATATATGTCTTATAATAGATAATGTATGATAACAAGAAATAGAGAAAGGTCAGAGACACTCAAAAATGCAAGGATTCTCCACGCAGAACTAACTTCTTGCTGTTAAAAACTAGTAGTAAACATTCATTTTTATTATTATTTTATATTTTTACACTTTAATCTCATAATTCACTTTATTCTTTTCCTCCTGCAAAAATCATCATAATTAACATTATCTATTTAATCAGCAAAGTTAAAATTTTCACATCGCAAGCATAATCTAGAATTGTCAAAATGGATCTCACCGATAATTTCTAAAAATTCCATTGAATTTGAAAATCATAATTCAATTTTTAAAATAGATCGATTTTTCCAATTATTTCTTATGCTTTAGCATGAAAATGAGAAATGTTATAGAAAGAATAAGAGAAGTGAAAAAAAAAAAATTAGAATTATCCCTAATAATTATTAATTTTGTGGGCTTGAGCTGAGTTTTTAAGCCCAACATCACATCCAAAACCACCAGACAAAATTACTTCCACAAACAAGTGCATGCATTTGAAGTAGGGATGGCAAATTTAGTAGGAGGATTTGGAAAAATGTGTATCTGTATTAATACAAATACGGATATGTATTTAAGTAAATCTGGAGTCCGGATATCTGAATATAAATGATAAAAATCATTTCAAATTATTTTTATTTATGATTTTATTATAATTTTATACTTAAATTTAGATTATTTTGGATGGATTTTAAATTGTAAATGTTATTTTAGATGTTAAAATACTATTGTTTAATTAGAGATATTATTTTATTTTACTTTAAGAATTTAAAATTAAATAATTTGAAGAAAAAAAAGCGAATTCAGATGTCCAAAGAAATTCATGGAAAATACACACATCCGGATATATATATATATACTAGATATTGCCCGTGCCTCCGGCACGGTGTTACAGAATTTACAGAGAGATTAAGATTCTATTATTTAATTTATTTATTAATTTTCAGAGATATTCTATCATGAAATGATTTTATTTTTTAATTAAATGATTTTATTCTTTAATTTATTTGATAGTTTTCATTTTCCTTTAATAAATGATTTTGTTTTCATTTTTCATTTTTATAGAGATTCTATAATGGAATGATTCTTTATCACCAATTATATTATAATGAAATGATCTGAGCCGCCAATTAAGCCACATAAAGATAGTCTTTGGATACATTATCTCTCTTAATCATAACCATTGGTTGCATTCTCTTTCCTCCCACACCATTGTGCTTTATATATATATATATATATGCATATGATCCGAATTCATAAAATGTAATAAGGATCCAGAACTGAATCCATACAGATACGGATCTGCATTTTACCATCCCTTATTTGATGTGAATGTTAATGCCTCATTGTCTTAGGAACAATTTGATCACCAGCAAATACCCTGAGCAGGAACATGGATTGAAGGTATGATCCAGTTCTTAAGGAGCTGCAATATGCAGTGCGATTCATGCATAATATAAGTGAAGACTCAGCATATTGTTAATTCATACATTATGAGGGTTTCTCAATTCTTTAATGCATGACATATTTAAAATATTGGTGATTATAAGTTTGAAGTGTTGCTTATTTGCTGCCAGCATCAATGGTTATGAAATGTCTCTTTGTCAAGTCATAGTAGTAGCTGATAGTGAGATGGACATTTTATGAATTGTCTCAAATCAATCTTCAATAAAAGTGGAACTTGATGGTGGAGAGTTGATGTACTATTGGACAACTCATATCTTGAGAAAACACCATTGGATTTTCTTTCCTAAAAAAGAAGCATTTTCCCTTTAATTTGGTGGTTGATGATAACATAGACCTATGTGCTTAGCTGTTTGCGATGAGGAAACAAGAAAATGACTTGGTCCTACTATAGAACATCATCAGGTTTCAATTTTAATTAGACCCCATAGCTCTAATTTTTTTTTTTTTTTTTTTTTTTTTTTTATGATTTATGTGAAATTTCTTGAGTATTGAAGCACGTTTTGAAGTCGCTCTCTTTAAGGGTAAATTTGGCCCCACTAAAATGACAATACAACGGATTACCGGCGAATTTCCTCTAGGATATAACAATACTCACATATTTTCAGCGATTGTACTATCGACGAAAAACCCCTTAAGAATTAGAAAGATTAAAAATATGATCGTGTTTTTACATTTTATATGGAGCGTAAAAACACGTGGTGTTTGTAGAAAAATGATAAGAATTTCGAGAGAAGAGAAGAAAATTGCTTGAATTTTTTAGATGAATAAAATGGTTTGGATAGAAGCCTATTTATAGGTGCTAGAATACCCTTTCAGATAATCCACCCACCCATTCAAATTTATGTGATTAAATCATGTCCCTTGGATCACACTCGTTAGGAACGTACGGCCCAAATCATATCAGTTCAGATAATCCAAACTGTCACCCATTTGAGTCCATGCGGTCCACGAACCAACACGCCCAACTGAACCAAGGTGACCAAATTCTTTGGATCTCATAGTATGTATCCAAATTCTTCATCTCCACAGCCTAGAAATATATATATGGAGTTTTTCTTGCATCGAGCTCATTGGATACATGTGCAACGGCTAAACAACCGAATACTCTAATGTGATAGTATGAGAGATTCTTACCAGACCACACTTTCTCCGAAATCTCAAGATTCAACGGTATAGAAGGTGATATGTTGATCAAGTAACAAGCGGCATGAACAGCTTCTCCCCAGAATGGCTTTGGCAGCTTAGCCATACTGATCATGCTTCTGAATTCCTGCATAACGGTACGGTTCATTCTTTCAGCTACACCATTATATTGTGGGGTCGAATGTAGTATCTCATGCAGTAGGCATCAAACTTTCTGGAATCGTAATCGCCTCCATTGGCTGTGCGGAGGCACTTCAGTTTCTTTTTTATTTCACGCTCTATCATGGGATGGAATAACTTGAATTGATCTATGACCTGATCTTTCTTCTTGAGGAAATACACTCATACTTTCCAAGAATCATCATCAATGAAATTCAAAAAATACTTGTTACCGTCCAGTGAATCAACCTCCAATGGACCACATATATCAGAGTGCACCAGAGTAACTCTGATATTCTCTTTGAAGATAAAATAAACTAGACTATGTGTTACTTACCAAATAAATAATGGTTGCAAAGATCTAGTGCAGCATCCTTGGTAAGCTCATTCTTGGTCAGGATATATAACCCTCTCTCACTCATGTGACTGAGTCTCTGGTGCCACAAATTTTGAGTAACATCTTTTTCAGCTATATCAGGAAGAGAACCGAGTAGTAGGAAGGCTTGTACTTCATTTCCCAGCTGCATATCTACTGTAGATAGCTAATTCACCAGGCTCTGGAACTCATTGGTGTGTTGTGCGCCGGAAGTTCCAATCTGTAACTTCAAATTCACCAAACGCCTCATTAACATGACTTTATTTCGAGTTGTCTTCACCTGGTACATGCCTTTCATTTTTACCCATATTTCGTAAGCATTTGTATCATATGCTACGTGGTGGAAGACACTGTGGCCGACCCACTACCTAATCTGACCGAGAGTTCTGTAGTGGAGTTTATACCAATCACATTATTTGACATAATCTGGTCTCACTCCCTTCACCTCGATCATATCGAATAGATCTTTGTAGTGTAAATAATCTATCAGCTGAGGCTTCAAGAGGGAGTAATTGGTTGCTGTCAGCTTGATCATCGACCAGAAGAGGGATATTCTATTTCTATTTTAAGTTTAAAATTTAAAATGAAAATATGACAAAATCGAAGATGATTTTTACAAATCAGAGGTCATCGTTACGTCCAAAACAGTAAAAAATAGTGGATTTGATTCTTTGTTGGTCTAAATCCGACACAGAGGTCGATTTATAAATTTTAAAATTTATGGGCTAAAATATAAATTTTAGATACATCAGGGGGCTCAATGAAATTTACCAGGTTTGCTGACAGTCTGACACATGGCTGCTGACTAGATCGGAATGGCTGATGCGGCAACTGACAGTATCAGAATTATGACGTGGCAGCTAAATGAACAGGAAAAGTTGTTGAGAGATTATCGTACCGCAAGTATACGGTGTCAAGTTTTAGTAAAAGATAAGTAGAGTGTCGAACCCACAAGGATTGTAATCAAACTTTCACTAAGTACTATAATTAATAAACCTAACTTTATTTAGAAGCAACTTTAAGATAAACTAAAAACTAAATAAGCAAGATATCAAAATGTTAAATTAAGATAAACCAATATGAGAGAGATTCTATAGTCTGATTTTACCTAATTATCTCCTATGTATTTGCTATGCCAATCAATTATTATTCAATTTCTTAGTTTATAAGTCAAGAATCCTAAGTTATTCTAACTCCCTCTTCCGAGTGACAAGTGAAAATATTATTAACTATTGACTTCGATATCCCTATAAAAATCTAGTAATCAATAACTCATTAAGCTTTGTGATTCTTTGTTAACAACTTCAAATGGATTATAGATTCTCCCGAACTTTACAAATCTCCTAAGTTATATTCTCTAGATCCTATTCAAAATCCAATCTCCTAAGTGATAGATTCTAAACATACATCATTTTAATTTGTGACCAACAAACTAGAAGCATTAAACACGGGAGAATATAAATAAACTGAATTAAAACTTCATAAAACTCAATTTGGCAAATAATACATAGGATCAAGCATTGGCTAAATCATCCTCTAGAATAATAGAGTTAGTTCATGACTAAATATAAAAACAATGAAAGCGTGGTCAAGAACATAATGGACATCATTAGAGTTTGAAGAAAAGAAACTAAAAGATAAAACCCGAATCGAATCCTTTCGTCTACGGACATCACCGCCTTCGTATCCTCTTGTCACTCTTTAATCTTTCTCCTTGGATCTCCCCAAAATATATGTTTAGAACTCTTGAGTTGTGTATTAGTCTCCCTTTAGGGTTTTGGACGAGCTTTTATATTTATAGGGAAGTCTTGGAGTCCTTGTCGTTGTAGAATAATGATTTTTTAAGTTTTTGGACGTCTACCGCAGCGTCGCGACGCCAAACCCTCGGGAAATTATTATGATGGCATCATGTCCGGGCGTCACGACGCTAGGCCAAATTTTCAGAATGTGATTTCTGCGTATTTTTCTCTTCCCCCGTGCTCCTGATGCTTCCGTAAGATCCTAAAATTAGTTCATTTACCCCAAGATCCATGTTCAAATGCTTTATATCAATAAAACATAAAACAAACCACAAAATAAATTAAATGACACTAAACTTAACAAAATAGTAAGCTAAGAATGCATGATTAAGTGGGTATAAACAGTACTTATCAAACACCCCCAAACTTAAGATTTTGCTAGTCCCGAGCAAAAGACTAAAAAAACTAAATAAAAATAAAAAACAAAAATAAAAACATTAACTAGGCCACTTTCATAGGGATCATGATTGCATTTAGCGTATGCAACAATCCTTTAAACCCCTAGGAGACCCTAGTGGATGAGTTATAGTCTCGTGAGGGCTTGCAGCGACAACACCCACAAACGTCATTCACACAGATGCAATCATGTAAAAATATTAAAAGCAAATAAAGTAGTCTCGGTAGTTACGGATACCTCAAAGAATACCTACCAATGAAATCGGAGAAATTTCAAAGTACTCAATGCAACTAAAATCCAAGTTTTTGAATAAATCATCTAAGTTAGACTCACTGTGTGTGTGTGTAAAGGTTCAGTCATATCTCGACTCATGAGTAAGCCAACTCGATGATTTCGTCTCAAAAATTGAGATCTGATGGGTCAAACCAACTTAGATGTCTAAAAAATGATATGTATTTGCCTTCTTTTTTTGGCTCAGTATGGTACAATTTTTTTCCTTTCTTTTTTTTTTTTTTTTTTTTTTTTTTTTTTTTTTCCATTTTTTGCAACACACCTACCCTTTAAGGTAGTATTTCTCCTCATGGTTGTCCTAACACTCGCTCATGGGTAGCTTCACGCTTATTGGTTATAGGTGGTTAAACTTCATTTTTTTGGTTCTTTTAAAACTTTTTTTTTCTTTTTTTATTTTTAACCATACCATACATCAACACTAATAAATCGATATAGACATCTAAGTAAATAGTCATTCATCGGCAAATAATTTCTTCAACTAGTCACTTTGCCATTACTGCTAGAACCTTATTGTTAAGTGCTTACGAGTCTAACTTAGATCACCTACTCAAAGCATCATATAAAAATCAATTGGGAACTTATCATTTCTAAGATTTTATTCTAAAGTAAACAAAACTCATCATTAGACTTATGTTTTACTATCTAGGACTAAAAATAAAATATATATTTTTAATTAGCAGGAACTATCACTACATACACACACCCCGAAACTTAAAACTTACATTATCCTCAATGTAAGATAAACATAAAGAAACATGAGTAAGGAACAACAATACCGTGTATGGATTTGATCAGACTCTTGCTGGTCAGAAATTGGTTTTGCGGGCTGTGTGGTTTGCGCTAACACCTGCATAAATACACATGAAAACTAATAAACTATCAAATAGCACACAATAAAATAAAACTAAAGTAAAGAAAATAAAAATAAAAATAAACAAATGCAATGGTTGCCTCTCCGCTAGCGCTAAGTTTAACGTCTTCAGCCGACGTAACCACCCAAGTGGTCATGGTGGCTTCAGCGTAGCAAATCGGGTAGTCTCATGTGCCTTCTTCTTTGGTATCCACCGGTTGTTATGACATGAAAAAGAATTTTTGGCTAGCTGTGGAAATTTATCAATGGATGGTCCCCCAAGGTCTACTGATGGTTGAAATTTTGGGCTGTACAT
>SKCR01033946.1:0-42806 GCA_019454045.1 Zanthoxylum bungeanum | reverse complement strand
TCTTCTTATTCCTAAATAAATTTGTATAAATAGTAATCCCGTCGTTTCAATTGGGGCACTAAGATACCAATTGAAACACATTGACAGGTATGTATGAAATCATAAACACTCAGGGTCTATGTGTTATTTTACTCTCTTTTTTCCTTCTCTTGTTTCTTTAAAGCAATCCATTTTTCAAGAACCAGGATTTTACTCTGTGTTTTGAATGACAACGAGAAGGAAACTTCGCTTCTTTTACAATTTGGTGAGTAATTTCTATCATTAACCTTTTGTTACTTATTATCTTTATTATTGTTATTTTTTTAAAAAAAAAAATTATTATTATTGATTGAAACACAATGTTCTTATTATTATTCTACTGAAATTTTTACTGGAAAAATAATTTATTTCAGCTGGGTTTTTCATTTTGATATATAAAAGTGCTTTTAGCCATTTGGAAATTTTGTAGAAAGTGATTTCTGAGTAAAAGAAAATAAAAGAAGCATTTTCTGAAGTGGTAAAGTTTTAGTGCTTTTATGAAAGCTAGCTCTTCAAGAGAATTTTTTTTTTTTTTTTTTTTTTTTGACAGAAAACATTTTCTAAGATGCTCCTTTCAAGAGCTTGACTAAAATGGAATCCCAAGTAATTTATTTCATTAACTGTGTTTTTTTAGTGTTTTGATTCATATTATTGTTCATGGTAGCATTATGTTGTGCCTCATTCAGATAATTTCTATGTAACAGGTGTTTTGTTGAGATATCAGAAATGGATGGTATGTTTTTTTGATTTAGATTTTGGAAATGCAATAGATTAGTCCAATACTCCAATGTGAGGATATTTTGTTATAATGGTACTAACATTGACAAGAAAGATATTAGCACGTGGCTGCTTTCTTAAGAGCAGCTATTCTTTAGGATTCCTTGTGACGTCAGCTACTCAGAAAACTGTGTTCATAAGCAATAGTTTTGGAAGGTTTCGAGTATCATATGTATTACGTACATATAGTCATCTGTTGAATATTCAGCGCTTTTGTACTAGTAGTGCTCAGCAGGAAATATTATCTTGGGAAGGTTCCTCTTGTGAAGTTCTTCTGAGAAAGCTTGAATCTGCACTGAAAAATCATCAAGTGGATGAAGCATGGGAAACTTTTAATGATTTTAGAAGATTGCATGGTTTCCCTGAGCGATATGTTGTGAATAAGTTCATTACTTGTTTGTCTTATTCTTCTGATTCTCGCTGGCTACAGAAAGCATGTGATTTGGTTTTTATAATTCAAAAAGAAAAATCAAACTTACTTCAGCTCGATCTCCTGGCTAAGCTTTCCCTCTCTTTAGCAAGAGCTCAGATGCCAATTCCTGCTTCAATGATACTTAGACTGATGCTTGAGAGGGAGAATCTACCTCGCAGTGATTTGTTGTGTTTGGTTTTTCTGCATATGGTGAAGACAGAAATTGGGACCTGTCTTGCATCTAATTTCTTGATTCAGTTATGTGATGTTTTCCTATGTTCATCTGCCAAGAAAAGTAATGGTGCTAAGTTGATCAAACCTAATACGATGATCTTTAACCTTGTGCTTCATGCTTGTGTGAGATTTGGGTCGTGTCTTAGAGGCCAACTTATTATGGAACTTATGTCACGAACTGGGGTCATTGCTGATGCCCATTCAATCATTATTCTTGCCCAGATTCATGACATGAATTGTCAGAGAGATGAGCTGAAAAAATTCAAATATTACATTGATCGGGTATCGATCTCATTTGCTCATCATTACCGTCAGTTTTATGATAGTTTGTTGAGTTTGCATTTTAAGTTTGATGACATTGATGCTGCTGGTGAGCTTATATTGGACATGAATAGATATCGGGAGTCTCTTCCTGAGCAAAAACATAGGCAAGACACACTAAAGCCTTACCTTATTACAATAGGATCTCCCAATCTCAGGTGTGGATTGAAGATACAGATTATGCCTGACCTGCTGGACAAGGATTCTATCCTCAAGGTGGAGGGTAAGCAAGGGCTCCTTCTCTTCAGAAATGGAAAACTTCTACCTAGTAACATGGTTCTGGCCAAACTGATTTATGGATACAAAAGACATGGGAAGATTACTGAGCTTTCAAGGCTCTTATTTAGCATTCAAAAGGAGTATCATTCATTTGGAGGATCCAGTCTGTGTTCTGTTGTGATTGATGCATTAATCAAATTAGGTTTTCTGGAGACTGCTCATGACATTTTGGATGACATGGAATTAGCCGGGAATCCTATGGGTTCTACTACATATACGTCGCTCCTGACAGCTTATTACAAATTAAAGATGTTTAGGGAGGCAGAGGCACTTTTAAAACAGACGAGGAGGACTGGTTTGGCCCTAAATTTGTCTGATGGGATGGTTGTTTCAGCATGTCTCTCAGAAGTAGCAGATAAAAATGCTTCATCTACAAATCAATCAGCTTTGATAGGTAAATCAGATTTACCGGAGTCCTTAATTCGGGAAATGAGAGAGGGGGCATCTTTTTCTATGATATACGAGTTGAATTCTTCTATTTACTTTTTTTGCAAGGGAAAAATGATAGGGGATGCTTTGAAGATATATCGGAGAATGCAAGAGATGAAAATTCGATCCACAGTTCAAACTTTTTTTTATTTGACAAATGCGTATTCTTCTTTGGAAATGTACCGTGAAATTACAATCTTGTGGGGAGATATTAAGAGGAACATGGAGAGTGAAGTTTTGGAGGTTAGCAGGGATCTATACGAGACCTTACTACTGAACTTTCTTCAAGTTGGTTACTTTGAGAGAGTGATGGAGGTCATTGGCTACATGAAAAAGCAGAATATGTATGTAGATAAGTGGATGTATAAGAACGAGTTCTTAAAGCATCATAAACATCTCTATAGGAAGTTAAAAGCATCAAATGCCAGAACTGAGGCTCAAGGCAAGAGGCTTGAGTATGTTCAGGCATTTAGGAAATGGGCTGGCATTGATTAAACTTTAAAGTTCAGTTGTGAATTTTCCTCTACACAATTCCAGGTTCTTACTGACCTAGTCTTGCAAGTGACCATCTTTGACTTGCCTCGGCTACAGTTTTTACTCACTGGGTCTGAGGGTGTGATATGGGTTGAACTGTGGCAGTGTAACAAGATTTCAAGATCAGGCTGAAGCCGTTCACAAAGTGAAGGGAAAAAAAGTTAATTTAAGGCACTAGTTCTTTGTAGTTGGTAGTTTGATTTTTATAATTGTTCGCTGCAACATCAGTCTGTCTGGTGAATGGTCCTTGACATCACATCTAGTTCCTTGTTTTATTCTCTATGAGAAAAAAAGGGGGGGAGGGGGACTTTCTATCATAGTTATAGATTGATTAAAAGTCTACAATTTTCTTCTTGCGGCTCTCATTTTGTGAGGAGTTATGTAACTATTTTTGAGATAAATTGAAAAATATGTGTTTCAAGTTTCTTTTTTTTTTCTATCCTTCATGTCATGCAATAGTAGTTGATAGTTTGTCATCCAGAAACTAGTATTCATCATCTACAAGATAATGACTGGAATAGTCATTTTGGGGGAGATGCAGTGTATTTTTTATTTTTTATTTTTTATTTTTGGCTAAATGTAATTACAGTAAGTCCCCAAATGTGTGCAACTTGGTGGCAAGTGGCTTAGGATTTGGTTGTTATATATTGAGTTCGAGTCCAGGAAGTGCATTTCTTGTAAGAGCATGAGACAGTCGGAGATTTTACATGTTCCTCTTAAATCCGGGTCGGGTGATTTGGCGGTAGAATTTCCAATATAAAAAAAAAAAGTAATTACAGCATCAAAGACATAAGCTGTTAGTGAAAATCTTGTAACATAACGTTTTACTTTCTACCTTTTATAGTTTGCAAAATGGGCTGGAAGAAAAAGAATTCAAACTATCTAAATTATTTGCAGCAAGTTCTATCTCTCTCTCTCTCCCCCTCATTTTTTTTTTGTTCTTTCTTGTCTTTCCATCGAGTCGCATAAACGGTCTCTTTGCAAAAAATACAAGGATAAAGTTACATGCATATTGAATCCTCCTCATAGCCCACAGTGTGAGAAGAGAAACCTTATGTATTGGATCATTCTTTTCATGTCTTACTGCTCATAGCTCGGAAAAGTAATAATGGCAGGTACATTTTCTTAAATGATGGCCAATCAGTAGGGTAATTTGATTTATTGTATTGTTGTGTGTGGTTTGAAGATGTTACGAAGATTGTGTTAGCAGTATCAGTATCAGTTTCCAGGCCCTTGTTTGTAGTTCAATTAGCGGCCTATATTTCATAGTTTGAAAACTCCATCTGCAGTTCCTCGACGTATCGAGGCGGTTGCCTAAGGCCGAGTTTTCAACAAGTCATCTCAAAGGCCTGAGGTGGTCTGCCTCATGACACCTAGAATCGGGGCAGCTTGAGACGGTTTGAGACAGAAACCTCGACCTGAAAGTCCTAAAGTAATTTTTTTAAATAAAAAAATTATATAAGGAAGCTGAAAGTCGAGACATAAAGTCTTGACTCATGTTTTTTTATAGACTAAAAAGTTACAAAATCAAAATTTCCAATTTTGAAAACCTGACCGGTAATGTTGTTAACCGCGTTGACATGATAGTTCGACCCTGATGTTTCGTCGAAAATGACAAAATAATTATTTTCTTAAAAAATAATCAACATTTACTATTATATTTATTTATTACTTATTGCCAATCAGCAGGGTAATTTGATTATTTGTACTGTTATGTGTGGTTTGAAGATGCTACGAAGATTGTGTTAGTAGTATCAGTTTCCAGGCCCTTGTTTGTAGTTCAATAACTTCAATTAGCGGCCTATATTTCATAGTATGAAAACTCCATTAGGTGACGCCTCTCGGTCATGGCGCATCGAGGCAGTCGTCTAAGGTCGAGTTTTCAACAGGTCCGCCTCAAAGGCCTAAGGTGGTCCGCCACATGATGCCTCGAGTCGAGGCAGCCTGAGGCGGTTCAGGGCAGATGCCTCGACCTAAAAGCCTTAAAGTTATTTTTATAAATAAAAAATTTATATAAGGAAGCTAAAAGTCGGGACAAATAGTCTTGACTTGAGCTTTTTTATAAACTAAAAGTTATAGAAAATAAAATTTCTAATTTCGAAATCTTGACCGGCAATGTTGTTAACCGCATTGATAGAAAAGCTCGACCCTGATGTTTCGCCAAAAATGGCAAAATAATTATTATTGTTGACGGTTATTTTTCGTTCCAGGGGTAATTCAGGAAAAAACACTCCTCGAACAAATCTCCCTCAACTGTGAATTTGTTTAGTTTGTTGGGAACCAAATGCAAACTTGGCAAAAGATAGAACACACACAGAGAAACAAAGGATTTAACGTGGTTTGGCGGAATGGATCCAACATACGTCCACAGGCACATGGAAAAAGAAAACTTTTATTACTGGATCGGATCTGACCGACCTCTTTTGTTTCCCTAGCTTGAGATTTTTTTCTCTCTATTACAAGTTATAAGTGTTTGTGAATAAAATTGCTCAACCCCCTACAATGAATTATTTATCCCATTATATAATAAGTCTAATTACACTGTTACGTTATATCTGTGACGTCAGCCATGTTGCTAAGCCATTATTGCTTTGGCTCTCTTCCCTAATTACCTTACGAATTATAGCCCAGCCTCCTGACCCAACTACGATCTGCCACCTGACACCTCTACTCTAAGCCATTCAAATCTCATTAAATCATGTCATTTTTGGTAACTACTACATGTTATGTCACATGTCAGCCTGTATTCTAACCACTCACAGGTGATAGCATGTGTCAGTCAATACACTGGTTGCGCTGCTCCATCCCATCATCCGTTGGCCTACTTCTATTCTCATCAATGCTTGGGGAACCCAAATTTCTGTTAGGGTTTACGTCGTCCGGACTTGAACATAATGTCATCACCCCGACCTAACTCATCGGGCCAGCAAGTTGAGATGATCGACCAGTCCCATCAGATCGGGTCGGTGCAGAGACCTTTACTTTCCTCACTTTACTAGGTCGGATCGGCCTTCACAGATGTTTAACTATTGTCGACTCTGAGGCCTTTATATCAGGCCGGACATGGTTCTTCTCTCATGTCCTTCTACGCCTCGGGCTCGGGTCCCTTCATTCGACCTCTCATCCTTACATGGATCTTGGACCTCTAGTTGCTCATGTAATCCACTACAGTAAAATCCAGCATAACGATCCGGGTATGAAGATTCGTCCCAATGGTAATAGCCAACTGTATCCGACCCAGCGGGACTACGTGTTGGGGTAAGCGCAGTGGAGGCGCGGTAAAGTGATGAAAATTATTTTTAAACATTTTAAAAATTTTCCCGAGTGAATTAATTAATATCAAATATTTTTAATTCACCCAAAGTAGTTTAAATATATTATTTATTAACAATTAATAACATAATATATTTCGAAACACGATGAATTATTTTACGAAAATATTTTTCGACAAATACTACGCGTAATGGGCAAATGGTCAAATTGGTTGACCAACCACCGATCCGGGCCAACCCTGTCACTTGGACAGTGACCGGTCAGCCCTTAGGCTTCCAAACGGTGACCAGTTCACTGTTTGGACAGCCGTGACATGGCGAGCCCGTTTTGAAGTAATTTTTGCCGTTTTCTCGCGATTTTGCACCGGAATAATTTTCGAAATTAATCCATCATCCAATACACATCCAAAATCATCCCAATAACATACTTTTCCATGAAAAATATTTTTTTTTATACAACAAAATCAGATCTGATCCATAAGATTATTTGTCCATTTTTCATGCCAAAAATCAATTTATTCACAAAATTAATCCAATTAATTTACACCAAAATTAATCATTACAATACAAAGTTCCAAGAATAATTTTAGGTAATATTTGAGTGGCAATAATCATTCTAGAATAGTAAATTTAATTTTGAGATTAATTCAGTAATTAATCTTATATATATGCTTAACAAAACATGTATAAGATTAATTAGTGAATTAATCTTAGTGGCAAGAAAACTATTAAGGTTAATTAAACAACCAACACCAAATTTTTGCACCAAACATATATCCAAGTTATATATTTGAATAAAACATGCAATATACATATCTCATACATATTTTGCATGCTTAGGAAACAAAAAACCAAGAAAATAGAAATTGGGAATTTAATTTTACCTTAATACAAATTCCAATTTCTTCAATTTTCTTCTTCCTTTGGTGTTGTTGCTTTGTTTCAAAACCCTAACCCATTTTTCTTTTGTTCTCAACTCATGAGAAAATGGCCAAGCCTTTTCAAAATGAAACAATTTCATTTATATATTCTCTCTCTCAATTGCCGAAAATGAGGCATAATTTTTGTCAAAATTAACAATTTATTTTGGCAAGATTTTGACACCTAATTGATCTTATCCAAAATTAAATGATTATTTTGATTTTTTGTTAATAAATTCATGTGTCAAAATTACATGGATTAGCCAATTAAAATTGGCCAAATATTAAGAATATTCCAAATAATATTCTTAACCAAAATAAATTAATTAAAACTTAATTAATTTATTTAATTCTTATTAACAAAAAGACAAAAATAAATTATGGAAAAAATTCCAAGAATATTCTTCCAATTATCATTATTAATAATTAATTAACAATTAATTAATTAATTAATAATAATAATAAAACAAGTATCAAAATCAAATTGATCATTAATGTATATCTAATCAAAATTATATATTGTATATAAATACACATTATTTACTACGCATGTGTAAATTATGAATAATCTGAATTATCCATAATTAATTGCCCAGGTGATCAACAAGTACACTTTATATTGCGGAACTCTCCGGGTTCAAGTTTATCTGTCACGGAAACCATTTCCATATCCGTAATTTGTCCACTCGCAAATTACAATGACCACAGATAATCAAGTTGAACCATTCAAGTCGAAGTCATTGCATATATGTAATCCCTCTGTCATAGGTTATCCGAATTGTTCCGGAGATATAGAATAAACGTCAAATCTCCGCTATGAACAATTCATGTGCCGCGACATAATTATGATTCTTAAATAAATATTTGAAACTTGTTTTCGAATCATACGTCGGCTATTCTCTGGATACATCATATGCTATTGTGAGTATCAGTCCATATCCGACGAACAGGCAGAGGTCTGATCTTAAAAGATCATTGACGTGACTGTCATCAAAGTGTGGAGGATATCTCACATATCCACAGTGGTATCTCAAGTCAAATGAGCTAATATGTTATTTGACTCGTAAAGATTCATATTGACGTTGGTATACCATCTATCAGGAATCCTCGAATGAGTTGTTCAGTATTTATCTAATAAATACCTACGTGTTTATATGAGTCTCTCAAGACTCATGGTTTACTGAGATAAACCATTAGAACAATTCCAATATACATCTTGTATCGGTCTCACGGGTTTACCCACTGACCAGGTATGTAAACCTTGACCATGAACAATTTTAAGAATGAATTGTATTATGACAATTGTCAGTGACAATTGTCAGTGACAATTGTGGCGCTTTTTCAATTATGTCACAACTATTCATTCCAATGTCATTTTACGCCTTAACCATATAAAAGATTATATTGATGAAAACTACTAAATTTTATTCATAATAAAATATAAATGTACATTGTATTTACAATAAATACAACCAAAATTGGCGCGCCGAGCACCAACTCTAACACTATGGATGCTCTCTCAAGCCTGTACAACGGTGTCGCATCCCGGGTCAAGGTGGTGTATTTCACTCCCAAATCGTCTAGAGCTTCCTTGGCGATGATATCCACCGTGCTCTCGGGATCTACCAGTATCCTAACTACCTCGGTTCCGTCGATATTGGCCCTAATTATCAGCGTGTTATTGTGGGGGTAACTGACCCCTTGGGCATATTCCTCTGTGAACATTATAGGTATCGGTCTAGCCTTTTGAATCCTCGAGGCCCTTTCCGTCGTAAGAACCTCTAAGCCTCTAATCTGGCAATATTTTTTTCTTGCCCGGTTCGAATCCCCGGCTAATGTCTTCCCCCCACTATCGTGAACATAAGCTTTTCCTCCTTTTCTTTAGCTGGGGCCCGCTCCCCCATCTTCTCCCGCCTTCTTCTCCATCCACTATGTCGTCGAAGCCTCTGAAGATCCGTGGTTACCGTCTTCTTCCATCGCCTTATGGTGTTTGCTGCTTCTTGTATTGTTCCCCACAGACGACGCCAACTGTTGACAGTTGTTTTTCGTTCCAAGGGTAATTCGGGAAAAACCACTCCTCGAACAAATCTCCATCAACTGTGAATTTGTTTGGTTTGTTGGGAACCAAATGCAAACTTGGCAAAAGATGGAACACACACAAATAAATAAAGGACTTAACGTGGTTCGGCGGAATGGATCCAACCTACGTCCACGGGCACCGGGGAAAAGAAAGCTTTTATTACTAGATCGGGTCTGACCGACCTCTTTTGTTTCTCTAGTTCGGGATTCTTTTCTCTCTATTACAAATTACAAGTGTTTGTGAATAAAATTGCTCAAACCCCGACAATGAATTCTCTACCCCTTTATATACCAAGTCTAATTACACTGTTATGCTATTTTTGTGACGTCAGCCATGTTGCTAAGCTTCCATTTTAACGTTTCATATGCAAAAGATGCTGATCTAATTATCTCCGGGTAATAATTCCATTGTGCATTGAAATATCACTTTTCAGGGTGCATTTGGCTTTGAATATTATGTTTTGCAAAATCGGAGCTCTTGGTACTGTTTGTTAAAAATAGTATCTAAACCTTAAAAATAGTGAAGTCGATAGTAGTATTGTTTTGAAAATGAGTAAAACAATAATCTTAGCAAAAGTTGTGGGTTTGTTTTCAGAAACCCTTTTCAAAAGGGATGAAAAACATATAAAATCAAATAGTCTATGAAGGTCGTGCCAAGCAAGATGGTCAAATGTTAACTTGCTACCCATTTAGTCATAGGTTCGAGCCTCTAGAAACAGTCTTTTTTTTAAAAAAGGTAAGATTGCATATTTCAGGATTCTTCCCAGTACCTAGTGTTTATAGCGGGAGCATTGTGCATTGATGACGACCCTTTTTTAAATATATAAAATCGAATAGCCTACCTAATCTAGAGTATGGAACATATTGTCGTCCGAAATTGTTTGTGACACATTCTTTGTTGCAGCAATGGGACTGGTTTTATATTTGTTAAGGTTTGGTACCGGGGACGCAAGGATGTTTTAAAAAATATTCTTTTTAAAAAAAAAAAAAAATAGTAAAATGAATAAAATTTTACAATGTTTATAATAGAATGTAACTAATAGAATCTAAAACCAATTATGTCCTTTTTTAGAATATAAAAAGACTAATCTTTTACCATTAGTGATTCCATCTTACAAATAAAGTTATTTTTTTCCAAGGCGAATAGATATCAATGGCCGATAGACTTTTTGATACATTCTTTTCCACTCTCTTACAACCAAACAATGATTTTTAAATTTATTTACATTCTATCAAAAGTCATCCCATTTCATCAATTCAAGAATTACTAATCGGAGTTGGATAATCTTTTTTAATTGGCACATTGAACCATTCGAAAAAAATTAGATGATGTAAAATTATCAAAGATTGGCATTCCTTACTTCTTATTCAACCAAATGCGAATAGTTCCTTTTTGAGTTGCTCATCAAGGGCGACATTGGAGTTATCCAAATTTGCAGGTTCTATCATGCTACTCTAGATACCTCCATTTGAAATAAGTTCATTAAAATAACCAAATTAAGGAGAAAAAACAAAGATAATTGTTCTCAGATAAAGTAACAAAGGATCAAAGTATAGTTCATTTCATCACTCTATCAATCAAAAACATGTTACCACAACCAAACAACGCTGTAAACTCAGGAAGCATGAACAAGAAGTGCACCTTGCTAGCCTTTGGTCACTCCATTTACTCGCCGACTTATTAACTCTCGGGTGCAATCACAAATAGAGGCTGTAATGAGAACAAGAAATCAAGTCATTATCGCGTGTTAAAAAAAAAAAGCATTCTAAAAGACGATAGGCAGTAGTCAGACGGTAGGCGGTTTTATTTATTTATATAAATATATATAATCTGAATGTATATAAGAAAATTAAAGAGATGAAGTTTTAGACTTCTTAAAATGCATGTTAGTGAAATACGACCAAAAAAATGTCTCTTGATTCAAACAACAAGGCATAAGACATTATCAGCTCCGGATGCTTCTAACATTTTGTGCAGTAATAGCCTCACTAGCTATGCTTAAATAGATTCAAACTCATGATTCAAATAAAAAGTCACAAGACAAAATCTGCTCTCCCATATATCTCTCTGTGTGTGTAGACGCTAGGCAGTATTGATTGGTTTTGTGTGGTACCAGCCTCACTAGCTATGCTTAAACAGTTCGGCCTGGCACTGCCTAGTGCCTAGGCACCACATAGAAGGCCGCCTAGGCCTTTTTTTAGAATAATAATAAAAACTTAATCATCATGTGAGGCGAGTAAGGAAACTCACTGTATCAACGCTAACAGGCTTTCCGTCTTCTGCAATGATCTCCACTATGGTTCCTGATTGATCAGCCTGATGAGAACAATGCATTTAGATAAATAAGACAGATACCTGAAGGACAAACTTTCTAAAACTCGATTGTTGAAGCAGACATAGCAAAGTGGGAGAAAAGCTGAAGTGCATTAAAATTTAACAATGTGGCAAGGCATCTCAAACTTAATAAGTTAAATTGATTCGTTAAGTTTCTAATAGTATGTTGTGTTAATCTCATTACATATTCACTAGGGCTTCAAACTACAAAATTCAAGAATTGATCAATCAGAATCCAAGGAACAACTACTGCATCACTCGTGACAAACATAACAAAAAAACCACAGGTATCGAAACTTATTTAGCATGACATATTAGGATCGAGGGAATCATTCGAGGAGAGTGTAATTTCAAGATCGCAGATAGTAAGAAAGAAAAGTTAAAAAGATTAAGAGAAGGTTAAAATAGTTAATTTCAAATGTGGAAGAGACATGATACTTACTTCTATTTCATTCATCAACTTCATGGCCTCAATGATGCATAAGACCTGTCCCTTCTGTACTTTGTCTCCAATCTATAAGAAGTCTCGTGTGAGTAAACATGTGTAGTAGCTAATATGACGTAACATTTACAAGGATCTATCTAATGCAAGATAATCAATGAGCAGAAATGATTACCTTTACAAATGGTGGTTCCCCAGGTGCTGAACTCCGGTAAAATGTACCTGCCATGGGACATTTAAGAGGCGGATGCGATGATTTAGCTGATTTCCCAGGAGGAGGAGAAGGTGATGCCAATGGAGCTGGAGAAGCAGGAGGTGCAGATGATGCAGGTGCAGGTGGGGTCGGTGGCATTACAGGTTGTGGAGAGGGCGGATGCATCATAACCATCGGAGCAGAAGCTGGAGGTTGAGGCAAGGCTTCTTTTTTCCGGATTATTAGTTCACAGTCTAGCTGCTTCAACTGCAACTCCACTATATCCCTAGAATCAACAAGCCTGAAAATGCAGATAAACCATGAAATTTTGAACCATTTTCTTATGTAATGAAGGATAGTATAAACAAGTAAGATTTAACTTGCTCCCAAGGGCTTGACCGAGTGGTTTTCAAGTAGTTTTCTTTGGCTGGCCACCCGAGATCGAATCCTGGGGAGGTAAGGGGCTAAAAAATCAATTTGGGCTTTGCCCACCCCTACCTTTTAAAAAAGTAAGTAAAAGTAAGATTTAACTTGCTCACTTAACAAGACTTGAAACTTGTGATATGAACTCTGAAATTGACTCCTCTGTAACCAACACTGATGGAGAAGGCTCATTTGGTGGCTTAGCATCCTTTGCTTTTGATGCCCGTACTTCTGAATTGGCTGCAGGTGTAGCTGCAGCATTTGATGATCCATCCGCGGAAACCTTGAAGGCAACAGGTGATCCCAAAAGAGAGTCCAGGAAGGAACGAAAATTTGAAAATATACCCTCGAATGAAAACCAATGGAAGGAGCTTACCTCATTCAATTGAGCTTTCAACACAGTGGAGAACTTCCAACTAGGCTGTGAACCCTGAATATGCACAACGGTTTTCAGTCTTCCATCATAACATGTAAAAAAGGAGTTCAAATACTTTTATTAAACTGTCAAGTCAGTTCGCATAAAAAAAAAAAACTCCATAGGATAACATGTGTTTATTTGTGGATGCATGTGTTTGAAGGCATGTGAGAATGGATGTTGACAGATACTTTTGGTAAAGTTTGTTTGGAAATCAGATGCTACTATGAATTGGTGAAATGGGTTGTAAATGAATCTGGCATTAAAGTTGTTGATTGATTTATACATGCAATTATATGGTTGTACGTATGCCACGCTTGATGAGCAATGATATTGGTACAAACGGATGACAAAATAAAATCAGTTAGTTTTTTTTAAGAAAAAACTTTAACATCCAAAACTACATAGTTTTAGGTGTCATCCTTTTGAACACATATCATTTTCCCATGCTTGATAAATGCATTTATGCATGGATTAGTGGGTGGATGAACAAAAATAATGTATGAATTATGCTATTATGTATGGATGTATATATGTGTACAGTGGCGGACCCCAGAATTTTATCCAGTAGGGGCTTAGTATATAATATAACTAAATTATTTTTCAACACACAACAAATCTTAACAAAAGTAATAATTGTCAAAATATTGAACTTCATTGAGATGATATTTTCAACACACTTATATTTATTCTCAACGTACATATTTTGAAACTGTTGAATAATAGTTTCATTATCAATAGAACCAATATATCTTTTTCTATGTATACAACTAAATTATCATTCTATCAGTGATCACCCATCCGATTTTGTAGTTGATTGTTCAAAATATTCATGGCTGAAAATGCTCTCTCTACAGTTACAGTAGCTCTTGGTAGATTTAAAACCAATATAATCAATAAATAAACTAATGGAAAAAAAAACTTATCCTTTTTAGTCTTAATCAATGTCCTTGCAAGTTCACCGATCTCTTTTAATCTTGGAAAGTCAATTCTAGAATGAAAATCTCTAATTTAAACCTCCTGTTTAACAATGAATTAGGGGATTTAGAGATTAGATGGATGTTGTAATTCATTTTCTATTATAAATGATGATTTTAATTCTTTTATTTGTTTGTAGTCTTAATTTTAAATGACAATGACTGAGAAACAAATAAGAAAAATTGGGCTACTTAAGAATATTTCAAGCCCAATAAATAAATGTACAGAAATATGTTAATAAAAATATAAGCCAACAGCAAGGGCTTTATCAACAAAAATTCTAGGCCTAGCAGGGGTCCGCCCATGTGTGTGTACCACCAATATTGAATGATTGTGTATTGAATGACTTTTTCGATGGACTTTACATGGAATTCGGATGATGGGATGAATTGGTCAAATGGGTGGTGAAGGAATCTGGCATTGAAGGTTTTGATTATTCTATGCATTATACATGTAGTTATGTGGTTAGATGTTTATGACTATGCATGCATGTATTTATTTATGAATGTCTGTGAATCTAGGAAGCCCGGAAACGTTAAAATCCCCTCCAATTCCCGTATCGGAAACGGTAACGAATTGAAACGTTAGGAAACATTTCTAATCAAGTAATTTTAAATAAAAAAAAAAAAAAAAAGAGGAAACGTATGTGAAATGTGTAGGAAACGTGAACTTAAAGGAAAAACGTTTCAGGCAACTGATTTGGTTATATCGATGGTGGGGTTCTCGAAGAAGTCGAGATTTGCAATGTTGATGAGTGTGGCGGCGTATCTGGAGAGCAGGGGGCGAGGGGATAGTGAGGGATAGTGGTTTTCTTGAGGCGGCGTGGCTATAGGGGATGGGGTTTTATTGGAGTGAGGGTTGTGGGGCTTGCGGAAGACGCCATGTTGGTGATGAAGCTTCTGTTCTGCTGAGGAGGAGAATGGGATTGAGGTGAAGTTGAGGGAAATGGACGGTGGAGATATTGTTGTGGAAAACATGGGAATAGACCTCTTATATTTTGATAGTATTTGAGCTCGACACGTGGAGATCATGCCACACACATCTTAACATTTTCAATTTTGTTGAGCTTCTTGTTTTTTAAAATACTACAATCCTAAAGTAAATTATTCTTTATTTATGAATTGATATATTATATAGCTTATGATTAATGAATAAAAAAAATTAGCTTTCTATCAATTTTTTTTAAATTAATTATATTATTTTAATGTTCATATATGTTTTTATTATAATTTTTAAATATTTATATTATTAAATATATAAAATTATTATTTTGTTTAATGTTTCTCCGGCGTTTCGTGTCATAATTTTTTAGAAAATCATGTTTCTCATTTCCGTTTTGTGTCTTGTTTCCCGTTTCCATTTCCGTGCAATCTAGTTATGAATGTGTTGATTACTTGATTTAGATTAAATTCTGTGTTTGGTTGATTTCACACGGAACACGAGTGATCTAGGTGATATCAGCACTAAGAAACTGGGAAAAAAATTGGAAGGTGGTATTTATTTGTGTTTTGTTTTGTTGGATTGGAGTCTATGGAATTTTAGTTCAGTTTCTTCTTTATCTGTTGGTATTTGACAGAACAACTGAAGGATTGTACAGCAATATATTTCAGTTGAGTTCCAGTGTAGCTTAATCTGCTATACTCATTCTATTATCCCGCAGTCTATGTTGATGTGTATTTGAAGGGAATCGGGATATTACTCAATTCACGTTGTTCTGAGGATTTAGTTCTTGTTATTATAATTTCCGTGCACCTAGTATTATGATTATCTCCTAAAATCTAGAAAATTAAAATATTTTCGAATTAAAATGATAAATTTTTAAAAATCCATAATTTTTTTTTTTAAAATGAACAGATAATTATAAGAAACTAATCCCTACTACAAGTGAAGTTTCAATTCTTACTCAAACATAATAAAATTCATTAATAAAAGAAAAAATTGAGCTTCAATTCAGTCCAAACATAATGTTTTGAAGTAAAATAATAAAACAATTAAAGAGAGAAATTGAAGGTGGATAAAGTGTTACCTTGGCGAAGAGCCTGAGCTTGGAGTTAGAAGAAGAGAGGCTAAAAGAGACAGTGGCATTGCGGTAATAATGGATCAAACTGGAGGAGTTTTTTGTGAAAGCTGAAGCTGAGGGAGTGATAGTGGTAGTGGACAGAGACGAGGAGGAAGCCATTAAATTTTTTTTTTCCGATTTAGGGTTTGTTTGGGAATGCAAAGCAAAATGAAATGAGTTGGATTTGTGAGAGAGAGACTGAATCGGGGAATCCGTCAAAAAAGGAAGCAGCAACGGCGTCGTTTTGTTTTAAGCCAAAGCTAGCTCTGGGCCTCTGTCGATAAAAATAAAACCAATGATGACTCTCTCTCTCTCTCTCCCCCACTGAGTTCGGAAACTTTCTGTACTCGCTTTGTGTTACACAATCGATCAAATATTATAAATTACTCATTGATGACGCGCCTGATATGCGGTTCATCTTATTAAAAATAAATATGATATATATTAAATATAAAAATAAATTTAATTAATATCATAATTTTAGTTATAGTTGTCCAGACAATATAATTTCTTTAACATCCTCTTAAATTAATAAATATGACTTTTAACTTATTTCATTTTATAATTTTTTTTATTGATAATAAATCTTTTATGCAAGTATAAATTTATTTAGCTTAAACATATTTTTATAGTTAACTTAATAAATATTATAACTTTTGAACTTATACTGAAATATAAGTGAGTGTTAATGAAAAATGAGAAAAATTAAACATTAAATACACATTTAATTAATAAACTTTCAATCAATAACAATCTAAGAAAACGAAGAGTTTGTAAGAGTCGGGAAAATAGAAGTTTGTGATTGAAAAATATAAAAAGTGGAATGAAATATTAATAACTCATTTGAAATGATATTATTTAATTAACGTATTTTTAATAATTAATAATTTTGTAAGAATTTGGAAGAAGAATGTGAAGGGTTATACATTAATAATTCATTTTAAATATTAATAATTCATATTAAATGTTAATAATTTATATACATCTACGTGTACAGTCTTAAAGATAAAGACGCCTACATTTACAACCTAAAAATGAAATTATTTCTCAATTTTTATATAGTATATAGATTTGTAAGATGAGGTTATTTACCTTCTAAAAATTATTTTAAATATTCAATTATTTTATACATCCATCTATTAAATTTAAAATTTAAAAGTTTACTCTTTATACTCTTTTAAATACCAAAAAACAAAATCCTCATTCAAAACGTTAATTCCATTCCTAATTCTTTTTTATTTCTATTTTTTTTATTAAATTACAAAATTAAAATAATAAATTATTAAAATAAGAAATATATTATAATATAAAAATATAATATCCTATTAAAACAAGAAACCTTTTAATTTAATTAATTCATATTTTAATTTATTATTATTAAGTTATAAAATTATTATTATATATAAAAGTTAAACATTTTTAAATTTCCTCATCAGGCTAACACCTAATCTTGAAATTAAATTTTTATTATTAAATAATAAAATTAAAATATCTCTATAAATAATGTTTATTATTAAATTATTAAATGAAGAAGTCTATTGTAATATAAAAACATAATCTCTTTTAAAATAATAATCCTATTAATTTAATTTAATTATTTTAATTTATTATTATTAAGTTATAAAATCTTTATATTATATATATATATATATATAAGTTAAACATTTTAAAGTTTTTTATCGCGACATGTGTCATATAATCCCTACAATTAATATTTTATTAAATAATAAAATTAAAATATCTATAAAATTAATTTTTTAATATTAAATTATAAAATTAAAATAATATAAAACCTATTATAATATAAAAATATAATATCCTATTAAAATAAGAAACCTATTAATTTAATTAACTAATTAATTAATTAATATTGAAATTTATTATTCTAAAATTAAAATGATAAATTATTAAAATAAGAAATCTATTACAATAAAAAAACATATTGTTATTTTACTTTGAAATAATTTTTTAGATTTTGGGGTTTATTGTTGTTTTTTATTTTACTTTGAATTTTTATTATTATTATTTGTTATGTTTATGATGCAAACTCTGATTATTAGCTTTTGCACAATGAATTTGGACTGGTCAGGATTTCACGATTTATTCAATTTAAGCTTAAATTGAATAAATTTCATTGAAATTTATCCGAAAGAAATTCAAATATTTTTAAAATTATTTATATTTAGGAATATGATTTCAAATGAAATATAAAGAGGGGAGAGACTTTAACGTGAATTAGAAATATTATTTGAGAACAGATAGACATACAAATGAAGCACATATATTAAGTGTAAGTAAATCAATTGTCTATTTTAAAGTATAAAACCGGTCCAGAATATTTACAACATCAATATATAAAATAACATTAAAATTTTTGTTATAATAAGAAATTATAATTAAAGATGTATTCAACCGACACAAAATACAATCTCATGCTAGTTGTCTTAAAGGGCTACAAGATTGAGGAAATACAAAAACATGCAATATTTTTCAAGTGTCAGATGATATTCATCCATAGAATGGTAGGATAGAGCATGTCGTATTTCAATATCAAATTATCATAAGATATACATGTACGAACCAAAAATGGGCCAAGGATAAAACCGTCTTTTACCTTAAAAGCCTAAAATAATGTGCAGAGCCCAAAATAGTGTGCAGAGCCCAAAATGGTGTGCAAAGCCTGAAAGTAAAGGCCAGGCCCAAGATCTATGTATTATTGTATCACAATTAAGTCATAAGCTTAAATACAAAAACCTCTAATTATATCAACTACTCTTCTTCTACTTTGCCCGACACAAAACTTATTCTCACCTGCCCAGACTTTTTATCAAATACACGAAGCACGTGGTGGGACTTACGCCAGCTGCCAATGATGATCTTCATCTATAAATTGGAACGAAATTCGAGAGAGAGGGCAGAGTTCAACTTCTTTCTTACAAGTATCTGCTCTCTGACACGATCTTAGAGTACTCCAACTCTTTAAAACACTTATCACCGCCCTCACGGCTACCAAAAGAATTTAAGGTAACATCAAACCTTACTTTCACATTTTACATATTTACTGATCATTACATACTACTGACTTGGGCGTCGGAGTGTCCCCGGTACCTACCACACCGGTAGGCAGTCTACTCCCGTTCATTCTTCTTTGTTTTGCAGGATTGTTAGTGCCCCTATTTCCAAATTCTGATTGTGGACCTCGGCCGAAATCCAGCATCCACAATACATGATGAAAGACTTTACACAATCCTCATTCTTTATTCGAGATTGAGACCGTCTTTTATTTAATTTGGTTATTAGAGTCGAGTTGAAAATTACAAGAAATGAAATTTAAAATTTGAAGAAAGCTGAATTCTTCACTTAGAAAAACCCAATCATTAAAATTTGATTAATGTTCTGAGTAGGTTTTTCATACCCGAATTTAAATAAAAAAGTTTTAAAATATGATTGGATTTTTCAAAATCGACATTTTCACCATCCCTACCATTGAAGCAGAATTCACTTCCACATTAATTCCGAAAAAGAACACCAAAACAAACAGAAATCTTTTTCCACAAATGCGGCTGAAAACAAACACATCTATAAAGAATTTTATGAAGGAAACTAATGTCTCTGTCCTTGGGACTTCCGTTTCTTAAGCAATAAAGAAAAATTAAAACAAAATTTTTCTTACTCTGGAAATTCCGTCTTTAGTCTACTCTTCCCGATGAAAAATTACTCAAAAATTGTAAATTGTATCCTGCTTCTTTTTTCTTCTTTTTTTTTTTTTAAATTATTGTGCCTTCTCCTTTGAGCTTAATCTTATTACTTTCATCCATGTATAAGCTTAATCTTACTTCTGTCGTGAGCAAAAACCATCACAAATCAGCCAAGTTATTTAAAATGGAATCGATATCTGGTGTCAGTACAGCGCGCTTGTTGATCTCACCAACAACGCAACAATGCTTCTCTGCAGCGTTAATAGCGACAACATCCTGGGCAAACATACAATCCATACCCGGGGTAACCTGCACCGCAACCATTCAAAACAAACATTACATTTACATTACATTTACTTCAGTACCTAAAAGTGACTGTATACTGTATCATTAATGTGCTTATAATATTCCTACATCAGCCGACAGCTGTGGAAGCTTTCAGAAACGGGTTACTTTGTGATAGCGGACTCTACAAAAAGTTAACTAAATTTCGATGCTACACAATGGACCAGGCCATGGCACGAGCTCAAGTTGAAATCAGATGGGAAGAAGACAAGAGGAATAAGAGGAAAGATAATTCCTCCAATGTGCAAAATGAGAGAGCGCTTCATACATCCAAACGACATAAAGAATTTGCAAGAATAACACCTAGCCATCATTCAGAGAAAAGGAGTCACCCAAGGAAAGAACATCAGCCCCTCCGAAGAGACTTTGATCGAAGGCCCCTGCCATACAAAACACAGGAAAGAGTTCAAGCAGAAAAGCCAAGACTCCCAGATTACAATTTTTCTATTTCTCCAGGAGAATTAGTTTTGGTATTAAAAAAATGGGAAATGAAGTAAGATGGCCTCCACGCAGCAGAGAAAACTTCAAAAAGAAAGACACAAGTAAATGGTGTGAATTCCATCGAGACTACGGCCATACGACGGCTGAATGTGTGGCATTAAGATTAGAAGTCCTAGAGCTGCTGAACAAGGGATTTCTAAGAGATTTACTTACAGAGAAAGGGAAAGCTACATTTGCTCAGAGAAGTGAGAGGGATGGACATGAAGAAGCAACAATTCCACCTCCACCAATCGACAACACGGTGAATTTCATTTCAGGAGGATCGGAGATCAGTGGAGTTTCGTATTCAGCGGCCAAGCGACATGCCAGGGCTATCATGTCAAACATTCATCATTCCACGGTCTCCATGGAGAAAAAATTTACAAATCTGATGATGGAGTTTCCAGACGACAGCAACTCCGGAAGTATGAACCCTCATCATGATGCTTTAGTAATCTCTCTACAGGTGGCGAATTTTATGGTCAAACGGATTCTGGTAGATACGGGATCTTCAGCCAACATCATATTTGCAACTGCCTTAGCAGATATGGGAGCTGAGCTGGGGAAAGTTAACAAACGAACAACGGTGTTAATTGGATTCAGTGGTGAGCAGAAATTTACTTTGGGAGAAATAAGTCTTCCAGTCTACGCAGGAGGAATTAACCAAATGACTACTTTCCTAGTCTTGGATTGTCCTTCCGCCTACAACCTTATCATCGGCAGGCCATGGATTCATGAAATGAGGGCTGTGTCTTCTACTTATCATCAAACACTAAAGTTTCCAACGAAGTGGGGGGTCCAGGAGATAAGGGGTGATAGGATCGCCTCGAGAGGATGCTACCAGACAACAATGAAAGCTAAGATCCATTCGGCATAGCAATTACAGAGCGGGCCTCATCCTTTGGAGCCTACACTCCCAAGTATTGAAGAACTGGACGAGGTCCAAATTCATCCAGAACATGCAGATCACAAAACTCAAATAGGAGCAAATCTGGATCCCAAGCTTCGAGCAGACTTGAGTGATTTTTTGCAAAAACAACACGACCGATTCGCATGGTCGCATGAAGACATGACAGGGATTGACCCTGGGTTGATCACCCATCAACTCCACATAGATCCAGACTACCCTCCTGTCCGGCAAAAAAGAAGAAAATTCGCCCCAGAAAGAAATCAGATCATTGATGAAGAAGTCCAGAAATTGTTACAAAATGGTGCCATCAAAGAAGTACAGTTCCCAGACTGGTTAGCAAACCGTGGTGGTAGTACGAAAGAAGAATGGAAAATGGAGAGTTTGTATTGACTTCACAGACCTGAACAAGGCATGCCCGAAGGATTCTTTCCCACTGCCACATATCGATCAAATGGTTGATGCTACAGCCGGGCATGAATTGTTGAGTTTCATGGATGCATATTCTGGGTACAATCAAATCCTTATGCATTCAGACGACCAAGAGAAAAAAGCCTTTGTGACCAATAAAGGCATCTTTTGTTACAAAGTGATGCCCTTCGGCCTCAAAAATGCGGGAGCTACTTATCAAAGAATGGTCAACAAGATGTTCTCTCAACAGATTGGGAAAACAATGGAGGTTTATGTAGACGACATGCTGGTGAAATCTTCAAGATCTGATCAGCATCTACAACACTTGGGAGAAGCATTCAACATAATGAATAAATATAGGATGAAGTTAAATCCAACAAAATGTGCATTTGGAGTAGCTTCTGGGAAGTTCTTGGGTTATGTTGTCACGCGACGAGGTATTGAAGCAAATCCTGATCAAATCAAATCAATCCTTGAAATTCCCTCTCCTACCTGCCCAAAAGATGTTATGCGGCTAGCAGGAAGAATAGCAGCTTTAAACAGATTCATCTCCAAGTCCACGGATAAAAGTTTTATGTTCTTCTCAGCCATAAGAAAGCAAAAAACTTTGAGTGGACTCCCACCTGTGAAGAAGCTCTCAAAGAACTCAAGCGATACTTAACGTCGCCCCCATTGTTGTCAAAACCACTCGACAATGAGAGGCTATTCCTATACTTAGGAGTCTCAGATCAAGCTGTGAGCGCTGTTTTAATCAGAGAAGACAACAACACCCAACTACCAGTCTACTACGTAAGCAAGGCTTTGCTTGATGCGGAATCACGTTACTCACATTTGGAAAAACTGGTATTAGCCTTGATAATGTCAGCAAGAAAGCTACGACCATACTTTCAGGGACACCCGATCACAGTTTATTCAGAGTATCCTCTAAGGAGCATTCTTCATAAGCCGGAGTTGTCTGGAAGATTAACTAAATGGGCGGTTGAATTGGGAGAACACGACATCACTTACCAGCCCAGAACAGCAATCAAATCTCAAGCGTTGGCTGATTTTGTTGCTGACTTCAGTCTCAATCAGAAAATTTCAATAGATGAAGAAGTCACTTCAATCCAAACCACATCACTTTGGAAACTTGCAGTCGACGGTTCCAGCAATAAGAAAGGATGCGGTCTTGGGGTGGTGATCACTACTCCTGATGGAGATATACTACGTCAAGCAATCAAATGTGGATTCAGGGTTACAAACAACGAGGCGGAATATGAGGCGTTGATTGCAGGAATCAGTTTGGCTAAAGAACTTGGAGCAAGCAGAATAAAAGTGGTATCAGATTCTCAACTGATAGTCAACCAACTCCAAGGATCATATCAAGCTCGAGATCCTCAAATGTCATCCTACTTAATGAAAGTGAAAGAAATCTAGTCGACGTTTGAAGAATTTACAATAACCCAAGTTCCGAGAAGCGAGAATACTCAAGCAGACGCATTGGCTACCCTTGGGTCGACGATGCAGGGGGATAAACCACAATCCATTCTAGTAGTATATTTGAATTGGCCAGCAATTTGGAAAGAAAGCAAGGAGATCACCACCATCACGTCAAGCGACTCATGGATGACGCCACTCATGAAATATTTGCAAGAAGGACTACTTCCAGAAGATAAAACCGAAGCGAGAAAAATTCAGAGACAGGCAGCCGGATTCACCATCTTCAACGGACAGCTGTTGAAAAGGTCATTCTCTGGACCTTATTTAAAATGTCTTACTCACGACCAAGCACATCACGTGTTATCAGAATTGCATGAAGGAGAATGTGGAAACCATTCTGGAGGACGTAGCCTCGCTCTACGCGCCCATTCGACTGGGTATTACTGGCCAACTATGAGAATTGATTCAGCTAATTATACGAAGAAATGCGAGAAATGTCAAAGGTTCGCTCCGATTTCACATCTCCCTCCTGAGAAATTAAATCCCATTCTCTCCCCGTGGCCATTTATGAAATGGGGAATGGATATTGTGGGAAAACTACCAACCGCCCCTGGTCAACGAGTCTACATGCTGGCGTTAACAGATTATTTTTCAAAGTGGATTGAGGCAGACTCTTTCGCCAAGATACGAGATAGAGAAGTTCAATCATTTGTCTGGAAGAACATCATATGTCGATTCGGCGTTCCCAAAGAGATTGTGATTGATAATGGTTCATAATTTATCAGCAATCACTTCCAAGACTTCTGCAAAAATTGGAAGATCAAATTAAGTTTTTCAACCCCTCGATTCCCACAAGCAAATGGTCAAGCCGAGTCTTCCAACAAGACAATTTTAAATACTTTAAAGAAAAGATTAGAAAAAGCAAAAGGAGCTTGGGCGGATGAGCTACCAGGGGTCTTATGGTCATATAGGACGACTATCCGTTCCTCCACAGGAGAAACTCCGTTCTCTCTTGCGTTTGGGACAGAAGCTGTGATACCAACTGAAGAAACCATCCCATCTCCCCGTTACCAATGGCTCAACGATGATACGAATCAACAACTTATGAATTTTAACCTGGAAACAATTGAAGAATTGAGGGATCGTGCATCCATTCGACTAGCGACGCATCGACAAAGAATGACTAGATATTTCAACAAAAATGTCAGAAGCAGAACATTCAAGGAAGGGGATTGGGTACTACGAAGAGTTTTTCAAAATACAAAAGAAGTTGGAGATGGAAAGTTGGGGCCAAATTGGGAAGGGCCATACATCATCACAAGAGTTGTTGGACATGGAGCCTACAAATTACGAACAAATGAGGGGAGATAAATTCACAATAGTTGGAATGCAATTCACCTTAAGCAATTTTACCGGTAATTTATGCGTGCATTTATTCATATTTTAAGGTTCAGAGTGATTTTCTACTTTATGTATTGCGATTCGACTTAATAACAAATCTCATTTGAAATATTATCCCAAAATATCATTAAGTCGTTGAAATTGTTCTACAAATGCGATAAATTAAAATTACAAAGAGATTCAAATTTCTGGAGTAGCTTCTTCCGGAATGCGTTCAGCAGCAACTTCAGGTGCAGGAATATCTTGAACTTGAATAGTCGGCTCGATTTCCATTCGACTAAGTTCTTCATTCTTCTTGTCCATTTCTTGAACTTCAGCCGCTTCCTCGCCGTCAATTATTTCTCTCTCAGCCACTTTCGAGTCGACCTCTTCACCTTTCTCTTCCTCATCACCCTCGTTTGAAAAAGAAATTCCTGCCAATAGTCGGTCATACTCTTGAATCCATTTCTCTGGTTCCCAAGCTCCTGTCTTCCCGTCAAGGAAATCCTTCATCAGATTACTACGTTCTTTCATCATTGATTCAAGAGCAATCCCTTCAAGATTCTCAAGTAATTCATCATTCTCATTCTTCACATTCTCGAACGCATCCTTATAACCTTCAATTGTAACCCCAGAAGTCTCCTTTTCCATCTGAAGTGTTGCCTTCACCTCCTTCAACTCCTTCTCCAATTCAGCATTCCTTTTCCCAAGCGACTTCATTTGGACCATTTCCTTTTTCATTGCTACGAATGATTTTTCCATTTCTCTCTGCTTCTTGAGTGTCGATTCGACATATCGTTGCATATGTAAGCTACACTCCATTGCCTGGAAAAAGAACTTGATTAGAATCCATTCTACAAATTATTATGAAAAATTATCTACTTTCTTACTTGGTAATTTAAAGCCGCAGCCTTTTTCATTGACTCGACGGGGCCAATCTTGGATAGCCTTTGTTCATCCTCTTCCAGTAGAAGCTTCTTGATAAAAGGGTCAAGGCTTGATGGGTCAGAAATTGCAGTCGACCCTGATGGAATCCTGACGATTATATTGTCGATATCTTCAATTTCATCCGCCTTCCTTTTCCCCCCTTTGACAATAATTTCAGTCGACTTCCCTTTAGTCTTTGGAGTTCCAGTCGACATAACCAATTGTGGTTCTGGAACCTCCACTTCTGGCTCCTTTATCTTGAGCTTCCTAGCCTTCTTTCGGCTTTTCAACTCATCAATTGATGCTACCTTTATTTGCCTCGACATCATGTCCTCTGCGCATAAAATTTCTTTTGGAGTTAATGTCTTTATAAACAACATCTTTCCGTACAAAGCTCGAATCGACCGAGTACAGTAGATGACTTCCAATACGTGTTTAGAAAGTGCCAAAGGGGTAGATATACCTTCTGATTCGAAGATTTCTTTCCACACTAATGTTGCTCTTACTCTCTGCTCTACCAAGATTATCCTCCAATCTCTTTGTTCGACGGGAAGATCAAGAAGAGCTTTAGTGTTGGAAAAAATAAGAGGTGTTTTGTCGAATAAACTGTTTCGAAGGGACCTGCATAACAAACAATCCACACATTAGTATCATACGACAATAACATTGATAAATTATCAATAAATAGAAGGAACTGATACTCACTAAATACACTCCAATATTCTGAAACACGACTCATTCCAGTCGACCCAAAGATACCCTCATTCCTCACAAAGAAATAGTCCGACTGCCAATTACCCCTATCGTTCGTTGGAAGCCCCATAACTATTTGTTCCCTCTTACGACGAAGGTACAAAGTATATCCCTTTTTCAGTTAAGTGCTCTTGAGGTAGTATGAATATAAAACGTCCTTCACCTCAAAAAATAACCCTTGTTCGAATGCTAAGCATTCAATCGACATTAAAATCCTCCAAGCATTCGGCATTAGTTGTGAAGGAGCGATCCCATAATGATCCAAAATTTCCCAAGCTAACCTCGGAATGGGGAATCTAAGCCCATTAGAAAACGGTACTACATAAAATCCAATCCACCCGGGAATTTTATAATAGATTCTTTCAGTCGACAAAGGGACATTCCCTATGACTCTTGTCGAGTCAAGTTGGACTCCTGAACTGCATTTGGTTCAGGACTAAGGGACATTCCTTGACTCTTGTCGAGTCAAGTGGACTCCTGAACCTGCATTTGGTTCAGTCGACAAAGGGACATTCCCCATGACTCTTGACGAGTCAAGTTGACCCCTGAACCCGCGTTTGGTTCAGTCGACAAAGGGACATTCCCTATGACTCTTGTCGAGTCAAGTTGGACTCCTGAACTTCATTTGGTTCAGTCGACTAAGGACATTCCTATGACTCTTTTCGAGTCAAGTTGGAACCTGAACTTGCATTTGGTTCAGTCGACTAAGGGACATTCCCTATGACTCTTGTCGAGTCAAGTTGGACTCCTGAACCCCTATTTGGTTCAGTCGACAAAGGGACATTCCCTATGACTCTTGTCGAGTCAGTTGGACTCCTGAACCCGCATTTGGTTCAGTCGACAAAGGGATATTCCCTATGACTCTTGTCGAGTCAAGTTGGACTCCTGACCCGCATTTGGTTCAGTCGACAAAGGGACATTCCCTATGACTCTTGTCGAGTCAAGTTGGACTCCTGAACCCGCGTTGGTTCAGTCGACAAAGGGACATTCCCTATGACTCTTGTCGAGTCAAGTTGGACTCCTGAACTCGCATTGGTTCAGTCGACTAAGGGATATTCCCTATGACTCTTGTCGAGTCAAGTTGGACTCCTGAACCTGCATTTGGTTCAGTCGAAAAGGGACATTCCCCATGACTCTTGACGAGTCAAGTTGGACTCTTGAACCCGCGTTTGGTTCAGTCGACAAGAGACATTCCCTATGACTCTTGTCGAGTCAAGTTGGACTCCTGAACCCGCGTTTGGTTCAGTCGACAAAGGGACATTCCTATGACTCTTGTCGAGTCAAGTTGGACTCCTGAACTTGCATTTGGTTCAGTCGACTAAGGGACATTCCCTATGACTCTTGTCGAGTAAAGTTGGACTCCTGAACCCGTATTTGGTTCAGTCGACAAAGGGACATTCCCTATGACTCTTGTCGAGTCAAGTTGGACTCCTGAACCCGCATTTGGTTCAGTCGACAAAGGGATATTCCCTATGACTCTTGTCGAGTCAAGTTGGACTCCTGAACCTGCATTTGGTTCAGTCGATAAAGGGACATTCCCCATGACTCTTGTCGAGACAAGTTGGACTCCTGAACCTGCATTTGGTTCAGTCGACTAAGGGACATTCCCCGTGACTCTTGTCGAGTCAAGTTGGACTCCTGAACCCGCATTTGTTTCAGTCGACAAAGAGACATTCCCTATGACTCTTGTCGAGTCAAGTTGGACTCCTGAACCCGCGTTTGGTTCAGTCGACAAAGGGACATTCCCTATGACTCTTGTCGAGTCAAGTTGGACTCCTGAACCTGCGTTTGGTTCAGTCGACAAAGGGACATTCCCTATGACTCTTGTCGAGTCAAGTTGGACTCCTGAACCCGCGTTTTGGTTCAGTCGACAGAGAGACATTCCCTATGACTCTTGTCGAGTCAAGTTGGACTCCTGAACTTGCATTTGGTTTAGTCGACTAAGGGACATTCCCCATGACTCTTGTCGAGTCAAGTTGGACTCCTGAACCCGCATTTGGTTCAGTCGACAAAGGGACATTCCCCATGACTCTTGTCGAGTCAAGTTGGACTCCTGAACCTGCATTTGGTTCAGTCGACAAAGGGACATTCCTCATGACTCTTGTCGAGTCAAGTTGGACTCCTGAACCTGCATTTGGTTCAGTCGACTAAGGGACATTCCCCATGACTCTTGTCGAGTCAAGTTGGACTCCTGAACCTGCATTTGGTTCAGTCGACTAAGGGACATTCCTCATGACTCTTGTCGAGTCAAGTTGGACTCCTGAACCTGCATTTGGTTCAGTCGACTAAGGGACATTCCCCATGACTCTTGTCGAGTCAAGTTGGACTCATGAACCTGCATTTGGTTTAGTCGACAAAGAGACATTCCCCATGACTCTTGTCGAGACAAGTTGGACTCCTGAACCCGCATTTGGTTCAGTCGACAAAGGGACATTCCCTATGACTCTTGTCCAGTCAAGTTGGACTCCTGAACCCGCATTTGTTTCAGTCGACAAGGAGACATTCCCTATGACTCTTGTCGAGTCAAGTTGGACTCCTGAACCCGCGTTTGGTTCAGTCGACAAGGGACATTCCCTATGACTCTTGTCGAGTCAAGTTGGACTCCTGAACTCGCATTTGGTTCAGTCGACTAAGGGACATTCCCTATGACTCTTGTCGAGTCAGTTGGACTCCTGAACTTGCATTTGGTTCAGTCGACTAAGGGACATTCCCTATGACTCTTGTTGAGTCAAGTTGGACTCCTGAACCGCATTTGGTTCAGTCGACAAAGGGACATTCCCTATGACTCTTGACGAGTCAAGTTGGACTCCTGAACCCGCATTTGGTTCAGTCGACAAAGGGACATTCCCCATGACTCTTGTCGAGTCAAGTTGGACTCCTGAACCTGCATTTGGTTCAGTCGACTAAGGGACATTCCTCATGACTCTTGACGAGTCAAGTTGGACTCCTGAACCCGCGTTTGGTTCAGTCGACAAAGGGACATTCCCCGTGACTCTTGTCGAGTCAAGTTGGACTCCTGAACCCGCATTTGTTCAGTCGACAAAGGGACATTCCCTATGACTCTTGTCGAGTCAAGTTGGACTCCTGAACCCGCATTTGGTTCAGTCGACAAAGGGATATTCCCTATGACTCTTGTCGAGTCAAGTTGGACTCCTGAACCTGCATTTGGTTCAGTCGATAAAGGGACATTCCCATGACTCTTGTCGAGACAAGTTGGACTCCTGAACCTGCATTTGGTTCAGTCGACTAAGGGACATTCCCCATGACTCTTGTCGAGTCAAGTTGGACTCCTGAACCCGCATTTGTTTCAGTCGACAAAGGGACATTCCCTATGACTCTTGTCGAGTCAAGTTGGACTCCTGAACCCGCGTTTGGTTCAGTCGACAAAGGACATTCCCTATGACTCTTGTCGAGTCAAGTTGGACTCCTGAACCTGCGTTGGTTCAGTCGACAAAGGGACATTCCTATGACTCTTGTCGAGTCAAGTTGGACTCCTGAACCGCGTTTGGTTCAGTCGACAGAGAGACATTCCCTATGACTCTTGTCGAGTCAAGTTGGACTCCTGAACTTGCATTTGGTTTAGTCGACAAGGGACATTCCCATGACTCTTGTCGAGTCAAGTTGGACTCCTGAACCCGCATTTGGTTCAGTCGACAAAGGGACATTCCCCATGACTCTTGTCGAGTCAAGTTGGACTCCTGAACCTGCATTTGGTTCAGTCGACAAAGGGACATTCCTCATGACTCTTGTCGAGTGAAGTTGGACTCCTGAACCTGCATTTGGTTCAGTCGACTTAGGGACATTCCTCATGACTCTTGTCGAGTCAAGTTGGACTCCTGAACCTGCATTTGGTTCAGTCGACTAAGGGACATTCCCCATGACTCTTGTCGAGTCAAGTTGGACTCCTGAACCTGCATTTGGTTTAGTCGACAAAGGGACATTCCCCATGACTCTTGTCGAGACAAGTTGGACTCCTGAACCCGCATTTGGTTCAGTCGACAAATGGACATTCCCTATGACTCTTGTCCAGTCAAGTTGGACTCCTGAACCCGCATTTGGTTCAGTCGACAAAGAGACATTCCATATGACTCTTGTCGAGTCAAGTTGGACTCCTGAACCCGCGTTTGGTTCAGTCGACAAAGGGACATTCCCTATGACTCTTGTCGAGTCAAGTTGGACTCCTGAACTCGCATTTGGTTCAGTCGACTAAGGGACATTCCCTATGACTCTTGTCGAGTCAAGTTGGACTCCTGAACCTGCATTTGGTTCAGTCGACAAAGGGACATTCCCCATTACTCTTGACGAGTCAAGTTGGACTCCTGAACCCGCGTTTGGTTCAGTCGACAAAGGGACATTCCCTATGACTCTTGTCGAGACAAGTTGGACTCCTGAACCCGCGTTTGGTTCAGTCGACAAAGGGACATTCCCTATGACTCTTGTCGAGTCAAGTTGGACTCCTGAACCCGCGTTTGGTTCAGTCGACAAAGGGACATTCCCTATGACTCTTGTCGAGTCAAGTTGGACTCCTGAACCTGCGTTTGGTTCAGTCGACAAAGGGACATTCCCTATGACTCTTGTCGAGTCAAGTTGGACTCCTGAACCCGCGTTTTGGTTCAGTCGACAGAGAGACATTCCCTATGACTCTTGTCGAGTCAAGTTGGACTCCTGAACTTGCATTTGGTTTAGTCGACTAAGGGACATTCCCATGACTCTTGTCGAGTCAAGTTGGACTCCTGAACCCGCATTTGGTTCAGTCGACAAAGGGACATTCCCCATGACTCTTGTCGAGTCAAGTTGGACTCCTGAACCTGCATTTTTCAGTCGACAAAGGGACATTCCTCATGACTCTTGTCGAGTCAAGTTGGACTCCTGAACCTGCATTTGGTTCAGTCGACTAAGGGACATTCCCCATGACTCTTGTCGAGTCAAGTTGGACTCCTGAACCTGCATTTGGTTCAGTCGACTAAGGGACATTCCTCATGACTCTTGTCGAGTCAAGTTGGACTCCTGAACCTGCATTTGGTTCAGTCGACTAAGGGACATTCCCCATGACTCTTGTCGAGTCAAGTTGGACTCATGAACCTGCATTTGGTTTAGTCGACAAAGAGACATTCCCCATGACTCTTGTCGAGACAAGTTGGACTCCTGAACCCGCATTTGGTTCAGTCGACAAAGGGACATTCCCTATGACTCTTGTCCAGTCAAGTTGGACTCCTGAACCCGCATTTGTTTCAGTCGACAAGGAGACATTCCCTATGACTCTTGTCGAGTCAAGTTGGACTCCTGAACCCGCGTTTGGTTCAGTCGACAAAGGGACATTCCCTATGACTCTTGTCGAGTCAAGTTGGACTCCTGAACTCGCATTTGGTTCAGTCGACTAAGGGACATTCCCTATGACTCTTGTCGAGTCAAGTTGGACTCCTGAACTTGCATTTGGTTCAGTCGACTAAGGGACATTCCCTATGACTCTTGTTGAGTCAAGTTGGACTCCTGAACCCGCATTTGGTTCAGTCGACAAAGGGACATTCCCTATGACTCTTGACGAGTCAAGTTGGACTCCTGAACCCGCGTTTGGTTCAGTCGACAAAGGGACATTCCCCATGATTCTTGTCGAGTCAAGTTGGACTCCTGAACCTGCATTTGGTTCAGTCGACTAAGGGACATTCCCCATGACTCTTGACGAGTCAAGTTGGACTCCTGAACCCGCGTTTGGTTCAGTCGACAAAGGGACATTCCCCGTGACTCTTGTCGAGTCAAGTTGGACTCCTGAACCCGCATTTGTTTCAGTCGACAAAGGGACATTCCCTATGACTCTTGTCGAGTCAAGTTGGACTCCTGAACCCGCATTTGTTTCAGTCGACAAAGGGACATTCCCTATGACTCTTGTCGAGTCAAGTTGGACTCCTGAACCCGCGTTTGGTTCAGTCGACAAAGGGACATTCCATATGACTCTTTTGTCGAGTCAAGTTGGACTCCTGAACCTGCGTTTGGTTCAGTCGACAAAGGGACATTCCCTATGACTCTTGTCGAGTCAAGTTGGACTCCTGAACCCGCGTTTGGTTCAGTCGACAGAGAGACATTCCCTATGACTCTTGTCGAGTCAAGTTGGACTCCTGAACTTGCATTTGGTTCAGTCGACTAAGGGACATTCCCTATGACTCTTGTCGAGTCAAGTTGGACTCCTGAACCCGCATTTGGTTCAGTCGACAAAGGGACATTCCCCATGATTCTTGTCGAGTCAAGTTGGACTCCTGAACCTGCATTTGGTTCAGTCGACAAAGGGACATTCCTCATGACTCTTGTCGAGTCAAGTTGGACTCCTGAACCTGTTTGGTTCAGTCGACTAAGGGACATTCCCCATGACTCTTGTCGAGTGAAGTTGGACTCCTGAACCTGCATTTGGTTCAGTCGACTTAGGGACATTCCTCATGACTCTTGTCGAGTCAAGTTGGACTCCTGAACCTGCATTTGGTTCAGTCGACTAAGGGACATTCCCCATGACTCTTGTCGAGTCAAGTTGGACTCCTGAACCTGCATTTGGTTTAGTCGACAAAGGGACATTCCCCATGACTCTTGTCGAGACAAGTTGGACTCCTGAACCCGCATTTGGTTCAGTCGACAAATGGACATTCCCTATGACTCTTGTCCAGTCAAGTTGGACTCCTGAACCCGCATTTGGTTCAGTCGACAAAGAGACATTCCATATGACTCTTGTCGAGTCAAGTTGGACTCCTGAACCCGCGTTTGGTTCAGTCGACAAAGGGACATTCCCTATGACTCTTGTCGAGTCAAGTTGGACTCCTGAACTCGCATTTGGTTCAGTCGACTAAGGGACATTCCCTATGACTCTTGTCGAGTCAAGTTGGACTCCTGAACCTGCATTTGGTTCAGTCGACAAAGGGACATTCCCCATTACTCTTGACGAGTCAAGTTGGACTCCTGAACCCGCGTTGGTTCAGTCGACAAAGGGACATTCCCTATGACTCTTGTCGAGACAAGTTGGACTCCTGAACCCGCGTTTGGTTCAGTCGACAAAGGGACATTCCCTATGACTCTTGTCGAGTCAAGTTGGACTCCTGAACTTGCATTTGGTTCAGTCGACTAAGGGACATTCCCTATGACTCTTATCGAGTCAAGTTGGACTCCTGAACCCGCATTTGGTTCAGTCGACAAAGGGACATTCCCTATGACTCTTGTCGAGTCAAGTTGGACTCCTGAACCCGCGTTTGGTTCAGTCGACACAGGGACATTCCCCATGATCTTGTCGAGTCAAGTTGGACTCCTGAACCTGCATTTGGTTCAGTCGACAAGGGACATTCCCATGACTCTTGACGAGTCAAGTTGGACTCCTGAACCCGCGTTTGGTTCAGTCGACAAAGGGACATTCCCCGTGACTCTTGTCGAGTCAAGTTGGACTCCTGAACCCGCATTTGTTTCAGTCGACAAAGGGACATTCCCTATGACTCTTGTCGAGTCAAGTTGGACTCCTGAACCGCATTTGTTTCAGTCGACAAAGGGACATTCCCTATGACTCTTGTCGAGTCAAGTTGGACTCCTGAACCCCGTTTGGTTCAGTCGACAAAGGGACATTCCCTATGACTCTTGTCGAGTCAAGTTGGACTCCTGAACCTGCATTTGGTTCAGTCGACAAAGGGACATTCCCTATGACTCTTGTCGAGTCAAGTTGGACTCCTGAACCGCGTTTGGTTCAGTCGACAGAGGGACATTCCCTATGACTCTTGTCGAGTCAAGTTGGACTCCTGAACTTGCATTTGGTTCAGTCGACTAAGGGACATTCCCTATGACTCTTGTCGAGTCAAGTTGGACTCCTGAACCCGCATTTGGTTCAGTCGACAAAGGGACATTCCCCATGATTCTTGTCGAGTCAAGTTGGACTCCTGAACCTGCATTTGGTTCAGTCGACAAAGGGACATTCCTCATGACTCTTGTCGAGTCAAGTTGGACTCCTGAACCTGCATTTGGTTCAGTCGACTAAGGGACATTCCCCATGACTCTTGTCGAGTGAAGTTGGACTCCTGAACCTGCATTTGGTTCAGTCGACTAGGGACATTCCTCATGACTCTTGTCGAGTCAAGTTGGACTCCTGAACCTGCATTGGTTCAGTCGACTAAGGGACATTCCCCATGACTCTTGTCGAGTCAAGTTGGACTCCTGAACCTGCATTTGGTTTAGTCGACAAAGGGACATTCCCCATGACTCTTGTCGAGACAAGTTGGACTCCTGAACCCGCATTTGGTTCAGTCGACAAATGGACATTCCCTATGACTCTTGTCCAGTCAAGTTGGACTCCTGAACCGCATTTGGTTCAGTCGACAAAGAGACATTCCATATGACTCTTGTCGAGTCAAGTTGGACTCCTGAACCCGCGTTTGGTTCAGTCGACAAAGGGACATTCCTATGACTCTTGTCGAGTCAAGTTGGACTCCTGAACTCGCATTTGGTTCAGTCGACTAAGGGACATTCCCTATGACTCTTGTCGAGTCAAGTTGGACTCCTGAACCTGCATTTGGTTCAGTCGACAAAGGGACATTCCCCGTGACTCTTGTCGAGTCAAGTTGGACTCCTGAACCCGCATTTGTTTCAGTCGACAAAGGGACATCCCCTATGACTCTTGTCAGTCAAGTTGGACTCCTGAAACGCATTTGGTTCAGTCGACAAGAGACATTCCTATGACTCTTGTCGAGTCAAGTTGGACTCCTGAACCGCGTTTGGTTCAGTCGACAAAGGGACATTCCCTATGACTCTTGTCGAGTCAAGTTGGACTCCTGAACTCGCATTTGGTTCAGTCGACTAAGGGACATTCCATATGACTCTTGTCGAGTCAAGTTGGACTCCTGAACCTGCATTTGGTTCAGTCGACAAAGGGACATTCCCCATTACTCTTGTCGAGTCAAGTTGGACTCCTGAACCCGCGTTGGTTCAGTCGACAAAGGGACATTCCCTATGACTCTTGTCGAGACAAGTTGGACTCCTGAACCCGCGTTTGGTTCAGTCGACAAAGGGACATTCCCTATGACTCTTGTCGAGTCAAGTTGGACTCCTGAACCGCGTTGGTTCAGTCGACAAAGGGACATTCCCTATGACTCTTGTCGAGTCAAGTTGGACTCCTGAACCTGCGTTTGGTTCAGTCGACAAGGGACATTCCCTATGACTCTTGTCGAGTCAAGTTGGACTCCTGAACCCGCATTTGGTTCAGTCGACAGAGAGACATTCCCTATGACTCTTGTCGAGTCAAGTTGGACTCCTGAACTTGCATTTGGTTAGTCGACTAAGGGACATTCCCATGACTCTTGTCGAGTCAAGTTGGACTCCTGAACCGCATTTGGTTCAGTCGACAAAGGGACATTCCCCATGACTCTTGTCGAGTCAAGTTGGACTCCTGAACCTGCATTTGGTTCAGTCGACAAAGGGACATTCCTCATGACTCTTGTCGAGTCAAGTTGGACTCCTGAACCTGCATTTGGTTCAGTCGACTAAGGGACATTCCCCATGACTCTTGTCGAGTCAAGTTGGACTCCTGAACCTGCATTTGGTTCAGTCGACTAAGGGACATTCCTCATGACTCTTGTCGAGTCAAGTTGGACTCCTGAACCTGCATTTGGTTCAGTCGACTAAGGGACATTCCCCATGACTCTTGTCGAGTCAAGTTGGACTCATGAACCTGCATTTGGTTTAGTCGACAAAGAGACATTCCCCATGACTCTTGTCGAGACAAGTTGGACTCCTGAACCCGCATTTGGTTCAGTCGACAAAGGGACATTCCCTATGACTCTTGTCCAGTCAAGTTGGACTCCTGAACCCGCATTTGTTTCAGTCGACAAGGAGACATTCCCTATGACTCTTGTCGAGTCAAGTTGGACTCCTGAACCCGCGTTGGTTCAGTCGACAAAGGGACATTCCCTATGACTCTTGTCGAGTCAAGTTGGACTCCTGAACTCGCATTTGGTTCAGTCGACTAAGGGACATTCCCTATGACTCTTGTCGAGTCAAGTTGGACTCCTGAACTTGCATTTGGTTCAGTCGACTAAGGGACATTCCTATGACTCTTGTTGAGTCAAGTTGGACTCCTGAACCCGCATTTGGTTCAGTCGACAAAGGGACATTCCCTATGACTCTTGACGAGTCAAGTTGGACTCCTGAACCCGCGTTTGGTTCAGTCGACAAAGGGACATTCCCCATGATTCTTGTCGAGTCAAGTTGGACTCCTGAACCTGCATTTGGTTCAGTCGACTAAGGGACATTCCCCATGACTCTTGACGAGTCAAGTTGGACTCCTGAACCCGCGTTTGGTTCAGTCGACAAAGGGACATTCCCCGTGACTCTTGTCGAGTCAAGTTGGACTCCTGAACCCGCATTTGTTTCAGTCGACAAAGGGACATTCCCTATGACTTGTCGAGTCAAGTTGGACTCCTGAACCCGCATTTGTTTCAGTCGAAAAGGGACATTCCCTATGACTCTTGTCGAGTCAAGTTGGACTCCTGAACCCGCGTTTGGTTCAGTCGACAAAGGGACATTCCATATGACTCTTGTCGAGTCAAGTTGGACTCCTGAACCTGCGTTTGGTTCAGTCGACAAAGGGACATTCCCTATGACTCTTGTCGAGTCAAGTTGGACTCCTGAACCCGCGTTTGGTTCAGTCGACAGAGAGACATTCCCTATGACTCTTGTCGAGTCAAGTTGGACTCCTGAACTTGCATTTGGTTCAGTCGACTAAGGGACATTCCCTATGACTCTTGTCGAGTCAAGTTGGACTCCTGAACCCGCATTTGGTTCAGTCGACAAAGGGACATTCCCCATGATTCTTGTCGAGTCAAGTTGGACTCCTGAACCTGCATTTGGTTCAGTCGACAAAGGGACATTCCTCATGACTCTTGTCGAGTCAAGTTGGACTCCTGAACCTGCATTTGGTTCAGTCGACTAAGGGACATTCCCCATGACTCTTGTCGAGTGAAGTTGGACTCCTGAACCTGCATTTGGTTCAGTCGACTTAGGGACATTCCTCATGACTCTTGTCGAGTCAAGTTGGACTCCTGAACCTGCATTTGGTTCAGTCGACTAAGGGACATTCCCCATGACTCTTGTCGAGTCAAGTTGGACTCCTGAACCTGCATTTGGTTTAGTCGACAAAGGGACATTCCCCATGACTCTTGTCGAGACAAGTTGGACTCCTGAACCCGCATTGGTTCAGTCGACAAATGGACATTCCCTATGACTCTTGTCCAGTCAAGTTGGACTCCTGAACCCGCATTTGGTTCAGTCGACAAAGAGACATTCCATATGACTCTTGTCGAGTCAAGTTGGACTCCTGAACCCGCGTTTGGTTCAGTCGACAAAGGGACATTCCCTATGACTCTTGTCGAGTCAAGTTGGACTCCTGAACTCGCATTTGGTTCAGTCGATTAAGGGACATTCCCTATGACTCTTGTCGAGTCAAGTTGGACTCCTGAACCTGCATTTGGTTCAGTCGACAAAGGGACATTCCCCATTACTCTTGACGAGTCAAGTTGGACTCCTGAACCCGCGTTTGGTTCAGTCGACAAAGGGACATTCCCTATGACTCTTGTCGAGACAAGTTGGACTCCTGAACCCGCGTTTGGTTCAGTCGACAAAGGGACATTCCCTATGACTCTTGTCGAGTCAAGTTGGACTCCTGAACTTGCGTTTGGTTCAGTCGACTAAGGGACATTCCCTATGACTCTTATCGAGTCAAGTTGGACTCCTGAACCCGCATTTGGTTCAGTCGACAAAGGGACATTCCCTATGACTCTTGTCGAGTCAAGTTGGACTCCTGAACCCGCGTTTGGTTCAGTCGACACAGGGACATTCCCCATGATTCTTGTCGAGTCAAGTTGGACTCCTGAACCTGCATTTGGTTCAGTCGACTAAGGGACATTCCCCATGACTCTTGACGAGTCAAGTTGGACTCCTGAACCCGCGTTTGGTTCAGTCGACAAAGGGACATTCCCCGTGACTCTTGTCGAGTCAAGTTGGACTCCTGAACCCGCATTTGTTTCAGTCGACAAAGGGACATTCCCTATGACTCTTGTCGAGTCAAGTTGGACTCCTGAACCCGCATTTGTTTCAGTCGACAAAGGGACATTCCCTATGACTCTTGTCGAGTCAAGTTGGACTCCTGAACCCGCGTTTGGTTCAGTCGACAAAGGGACATTCCATATGACTCTTGTCGAGTCAAGTTGGACTCCTGAACCTGCGTTGGTTCAGTCGACAAAGGGACATTCCCATGACTCTTGTCGAGTCAAGTTGGACTCCTGAACCGCGTTTGGTTCAGTCGAAGAAGAGAGACATTCCCTATGACTCTTGTCGAGTCAAGTTGGACTCCTGAACTTGCATTTGGTTCAGTCGACTAAGGGACATTCCTATGACTCTTGTCGAGTCAAGTTGGACTCCTGAACCCGCATTTGGTTCAGTCGACAAAGGGACATTCCCCATGATTCTTGTCGAGTCAAGTTGGACTCCTGAACCTGCATTTGGTTCAGTCGACAAAGGGACATTCCTCATGACTCTTGTCGAGTCAAGTTGGACTCCTGAACCTGCATTTGGTTTGGTTCAGTCGACTAAGGGACATTCCCCATGACTCTTGTCGAGTGAAGTTGGACTCCTGAACCTGCATTTGGTTCAGTCGACGTAGGGACATTCCTCATGACTCTTGTCGAGTCAAGTTGGACTCCTGAACCTGCATTTGGTTCAGTCGACTAAGGGACATTCCCATGACTCTTGTCGAGTCAAGTTGGACTCCTGAACCTGCATTGGTTTAGTCGACAAAGGGACATTCCCCATGACTCTTGTCGAGACAAGTTGGACTCCTGAACCGCATTTGGTTCAGTCGACAAATGGACATTCCCTATGACTCTTGTCCAGTCAAGTTGGACTCCTGAACCCGCATTTGGTTCAGTCGACAAAGAGACATTCCATATGACTCTTGTCGAGTCAAGTTGGACTCCTGAACCCGCGTTTGGTTCAGTCGACAAAGGGACATTCCCTATGACTCTTGTCGAGTCAAGTTGGACTCCTGAACTCGCATTTGGTTCAGTCGACTAGGGACATTCCCTATGACTCTTGTCGAGTCAAGTTGGACTCCTGAACCTGCATTTGGTTCAGTCGACAAAGGGACATTCCCCATTACTCTTGACGAGTCAAGTTGGAACTCCTGAACCGCGTTTGGTTCAGTCGACAAAGGGACATTCCCTATGACTCTTGTCGAGACAAGTTGGACTCCTGAACCCGCGTTTGGTTCAGTCGACAAAGGGACATTCCTATGACTCTTGTCGAGTCAAGTTGGACTCCTGAACTTGCGTTGGTTCAGTCGACTAAGGGACATTCCCTATGACTCTTATCGAGTCAAGTGGACTCCTGAACCCGCATTTGGTTCAGTCGACAAGGGACATTCCCTATGACTCTTGTCGAGTCAAGTTGGACTCCTGAACCTGCATTTGGTTCAGTCGACAAAGGGACATTCCCCATGACTCTTGTCGAGTCAAGTTGGACTCCTGAACCCGCGTTTGGTTCAGTCGACAAAGGGACATTCCCTATGACTCTTGTCGAGTCAAGTTGGACTCCTGAACCTACATTTGGTTCAGTCGACAAAGGGACATTCCCTATGACTCTTGTCGAGTCAAGTTGGACTCCTGAACTGCATTTGGTTCAGTCGACTAAGGGACATTCCCTATGACTCTTGTCGAGTCAAGTTGGAACTCCTGAACCTACATTGGTTCAGTCGACAAGGGACATTCCCTGACTCTTGTCGAGTCAAGTTGGACTCCTGAACCTGCATTTGGTTCAGTCGACAAAGGGACATTCCCCATGACTCTTGTCGAGTCAAGTTGGACTCCGAACCTGCATTTGGTTCAGTCGACTAAGAGACATTCCCCATGACTCTTGTCGAGTCAAGTTGGACTCATGAACCTGCATTTGGTTCAGTCGACTAAGGGACATTCCCCATGACTCTTGACGAGTCAAGTTGGACTCCTGAACCCGCGTTTGGTTCAGTCGACAAAGGGACATTCCCCATGATTCTTTTCGAGTCAAGTTGGACTCCTGAACCCGCGTTTGGTTCAGTCGACAAAGGGACATTCCTATGACTCTTGTCGAGTCAAGTTGGACTCCTGAACTGCATTTGGTTCAGTCGACTAGGGAGGGACATTCCCATGACTCTTGTTGAGTCAAGTTGGACTCCTGAACCTGCATTTGGTTCATCGACGAAGGGACATTCCCCATGACTCTTGTCGAGTCAGTCAAGTTGGACTCCTGAACCTACATTGGTTCAGTCGACTAAGGGACATTCCCCATGACTCTTGTCGAGTCAAGTTGGACTCCTGAACCTTGCATTTGGTTCAGTCGACTAAGGACATTCCATATGACTCTGTCGAGTCAATGTCAGTCATTGGACTCCTGAACTTGCATTTGGTTCAGTCGACTAAGGGACAATTCCCCATGACTCTTGTCGAGTCAAGTTAGACTCCTGAACCTGCATTTGGTTCAGTCGACTAAGGGACATCCCCTGACTCTTGACGAGTCGAGTCAAGTTGGACTCCTGTGACCCGCGTTTGGTTCAGTCGACAAAGGGACATTCCCCATTTGATTCTTGTCGAGTCAAGTTGGACTCCTGAACCAGCGTTTGGTTCAGTCGACAAAGGGACATTCCCTATGACTCTTGTCGAGTCAGCTTGTACTCCTGAACCCGCGTTTGGTTCAGTCGACAAAGGGACATTCCCCCGGACTCTTGTCGAGTCAAGTTGGACCCTGACTCCTGAACCCGCAGTCTTTTTCAGTCGACAAGGGACATTCCCTATGACTCTTGTCGAGTCAAGTTGACTCCTGAACCCGCATTTGTTTCAGTCGACAAGGGACATTCCCTATGACTCTTGTCGAGTCAAGTTGGACTCCTGAACCCGCGTTTGGTTCAGTCGACAAAAAGGGACATTCCCTATGACTCTTGTCGAGTCAAGTTGGACTCCTGAACTTGCATTTGGTTAGTTCGACTAAGGGACATTCCCCTTGACTCTTGTCGAGTCAAGTTGGACTCCTGAACCGCATTTGGTTCAGTCGACAAATGGACATTCCCTATGACTTTTGTCGGGTCAGTTGGACTCCTGAACCTGCATTGGTGTTCAGTCGACAAAGGGACATTCCCCATGACTCTTGTCGAGTCAAGTTGGACTCCTGAACCTGCATTTGGTTCAGTCGACTAAGGGACATTCCCCATGACTCTTGTCGAGTCAAGTTGGACTCCTGAACTTGCATTTGGTTCAGTCGACTAAGGGACATTCCCTATGACTCTTGTCGAGTCAAGTTGGACTCCTGAACCCGGCATTTGGTTCAGTCGACAAAGGGACATTCCCTATGACTCTTGTCGAGTCAAGTTGGACTCCTGAACCTGCGTTTGGTTCAGTCGACAAGGGACATTCCCTATGACTCTTGTCGAGTCAAGTTGGTCTCCTGAACCCGCGTTTGGTTCAGTCGACAACGGGACATTCCCTATGACTCTTGTCGAGTCAAGTTGGACTCCTGAACTTGCATTTGGTTCAGTCGACTAAGGGACATTCCCTATGACTCTTGTCGATTCAAGTTGGACTCCTGAACCCGCATTTGGTTCAGTCGACAAAGGGACATTCCCTATGACTCTTGTCGAGTCAAGTTGGACTCATGAACCTGCATTTGGTTCAGTCGACAAAGGGACATCCCATGACTCTTTCGTCGAGTCAAGTTGGACTCCTGAACCTGCATTTGGTTCAGTCGACTAAGGGACATTCCCCATGACTCTTGTCGAGTCAAGTTGGACTCCTGAACCTGCATTTGGTTCAGTCGACTAAGGGACATTCCCCATGACTCTTGTCGAGTCAAGTTGGACTCCTGAACCTGCATTTGGTTCAGTCGACTAAGGGACATTCCCCATGACTCTTGTCGAGTCAAGTTGGACTCCTGAACCTGCATTTGGTTCAGTCGACTAAGGGACATTCCCCATGACTCTTGTCGAGTCAAGTTGGACTCCTGAACCTGCATTTGGTTCAGTCGATAAAGGGACATTCCCCATGACTCTTGTCGAGACAAGTTGGACTCCTGAACCTTGCATTTGGTTCAGTCGACTAAGGGACATTCCCCGTGACTCTTGTCGAGTCAAGTTGGACTCCTGAACCTGCATTTGTTTCAGTCGACAAAGGGACATTCCCTATGACTCTTGTCGAGTCAAGTTGGACTCCTGACCCGCGTTTGGTTCAGTCGACAAAGGGACATTCCCTATGACTCTTGTCGACTCAAGTTGGACTCCTGAACCTGCATTTGGTTCAGTCGACAAAGGGACATTCCCCATGACTCTTGTCGAGTCAAG
>SKCR01033945.1:0-79840 GCA_019454045.1 Zanthoxylum bungeanum | reverse complement strand
CATATGAGGCTCATCATCGGGACTTATATGCAAAAATGTAATGCCTACAGTCGCCACCACTTTGATGGGACTTGTGCGTGTGTGACAGTGACAATCCTATCAAAGTTATGCATGCATTTTTACTTACCTGGCTCGTCAGTTGTTGCTTATCTTACTTGTTATCCTGAGATGCTTTGACCTTTAGGCTTTGTTCCCAAACTATATTGAATATGGCTTTGTTCCCGAACTGTGTTGAGAGAGGGCTTTGTTCCTCTGGGCTTTATTCCTGAACTGTGTTGAGAGCGGGCTTTGTTCCCGAATTGTGTAGATTGTGGGCTTTGTTCCCCTGGACTTTATTCTCGAGTTGTGTTGAGAGTGTGCTTTGTTCCCCGGGCTTTGTTAGCGAACTGTGTTGAGAGTGGTCTTTGTTCCCCTGGGCTTTATTCCCGAGCTGTGTTGAGAGTGGGCTTTGTTCCCCGATCTTTGTTCCCGAACTATGTTAAATATACGGCTTTATTCCCTTGGCCTTTGTTCCCGAACTGTGTTAAGATAGGCTTTTTTCCCCTGGGCTTTTTTCCCGAACTGTGTTAAGTGTGGGCTTTGTTCCCGAACTGTTGATTATAGGCTTTGTTCCCAAACTTATGTTGACTATGGGCTTTATTCCCAAACTGAATTAATTGTGGGCTTTATTCCCTAACTATGCGGACTGTGGGCTTTGTTCCCGAACTTTGTTAAGATATGGCTTTATTCCCCTTGGCTTTGTTCCCAAACTGTGTTAAGATAAAGCTTTATTCCCCTAGGCTTTATTCCCGAACTGTGTTAAGTGTGGGCTTTGTTCCATGGTCTTTGTTCCTGAACTGTTGATTGTGGGCTTTGTTCCCGAGTTGTACTGAATGTGGGCTTTATTCCCTGGGCTTTGTTCCCAAACTTATGTTGACTGTGGGCTTTATTCCCGAACAGAATTAATTGTGGGCTTTATTCCCGAACTATGCTGAATGTGGGCTTTGTTCCCCGGCCTTTGTTCCCGAACTGTGTTAAGATAGGGCTTTATTCCACTGGGCTTTGTTCCCGAACTGTGTTAAAATAGGGCTATATTCCCCTGGGATTTATTCCCGAACTGTGCTTATATTTGCCGCTTTTTCCTTTTCTTAAAAACCTACGAACAAAAACAAGACAAAAATTACGTGCATGTGACGTGTATGCATGAATGTGTTTTCCTATTCCGCTGGGTTAGGTCTTCCTTGTGCTCTCTGGCACCCTTCGCCTATAACTGTCTTTGGTCGCCCCCTAGGCCTGCCTACAGTTTCTTTGTGCCAATTGTTGGCACTAAATTTTTGCATATAAGTCCCGATGATGAGTCTCATTGGAGACACTACCTCTTTAAGTTGTGGAAGTCGCAGGAAACGGACGTCGGAATGGAAGAGTCAGAAATTGACACCTTGTTTGATTTAATTCGTTTCCTTAGCTTCAGGTTTGCTCGTTAAGCCTCTGTTTTAAACTTATCCTTAGCCCAAAACCCCCGGAAGTCTTATACCAAGCCCATACATCACCAAACCACACACCAAGCCTACCAAAACAAACCAAATTCACGCCCAAATAGACCAAACCACACGCCCAAAGCATCTAAAATAACAAAATCACACATTAAACACATGCCAAAATCAAGAAAAATCACCTTCCAAATCAAATTAAATCACATTCCTAAACTAAATAAAATCAAATCAAATCAAATCAAATCAAATTCATTTACCTTCCTAGATAAGGAGATCATTTCCTTATGACACACAAAATCAAATATTCCCCATAATTACACAATATCCTTTCCCTATTCGCATAAGGTAAACCCCAACCCTTGCATATAAAAAGAAGACTAAACTAACCCTTCACACCCTAGCTTTTGATGCCCCACACAAAGAAATTCTCCTTGAAATTGCCGTGAACAAGCAACACAAACACCCTTCAAACAGCCCCCAACACAGTCCCTAACCTTCACGCAAACAACCCTCAACACAGCCCATAACCTTCACGCAAACAACCCTCAACACAGCCTCTGACATTCACGCAAACAACCCTCAACACAGCCCCTGACCTTCACGCAAACAACCATCAACACACCACATAACCTTCACGCAAACAGCCCTCAACACAGCCCCTAACCTTCACACAAACAGCCCTCACGCAGCCCCCTAACCTTCACGCAAACAGCACCCACACATCCCATGACTTTTACGCCTAAACTACCCAGCAAAATCTCTGAAAACCATATAAAAACTGCCTAGAAAATACTTCAAACTGCCCAACCATTACCGAGAAAGACAGCCCCTTAAACTGTATCTTAACCACTGAAAAACAGCCCAGTAAACTGCCCAATTATCACTGCAAATCTTCCCAGTAAACTCTCTTATATTATAGAAATATTCTGCCTTGAAACACAGCCTAAATACCGCAGAAACAGTGAGCAAACAGCAGCCCAAAACAGCAAAGCAATAAAGGAAAACAACGAACCAGTAAATCGGAAAAGTTACGGAGCATCTACCCTTCCGACAACCACGTAGCGCACTTCCAAGAGACGACTTAAGAGGTTAGACCTGAGGGCACCCTTTTATATTTACTTCCGGTTATTTTCTATTATTTGTGAATACTTCTTCGCATTAGTATTGTTGGTTAATGTATGCTATGGCCATGGGATGAATGAAATATGTGTTCTCTCTTGTGGTATATCGGATGGAAACCCTGATGTAAATTCCGTAGCCGAATCTGAATAGACGGTAGTGCGGTCTGCACTCGGGATACAATGCCACATATCACTTGAGAGACACACATATTTCGTTTCATCCAAATTTATGGTTATTCATTGTTTATTAGAAATAATATGTTACTTTTATGCATGATTTAGTCGTTTAGTATGCCATTTATTTTTTTGCATGATTTAGCTGTTTAGTATGTCATTTATTTTTATGCATGATTTAGTCGTTTAGTATGTCATTTATTTTTATGCATGATTTAGTCGTTTAGTATGTCATTTATTTTTATGCATGATTTAGTTGTTTAGTATGATATTTTTTATGCATGATTATTTATCTTTTCGTATGTAGTAATTTAAAGTATTCATGAGATTGGTTGCGTGCCGTTATTCCGACTTACTTTTATGTATGCAAACTTAGATATAGGTTATATGCAAACTTAGATATAGGTTGTATGCAAACTTAGATGTAGGTTATTGTTGCGTAGACTTGGTTAGATTATTGCACAAATCCATTCATTACAAGTGGCATAAGTAAGGGACCATTCCAAACCCAAAGGTTTGAGGTATTCCCTTCCGAGGGGTGAGTGCAGCCTTAAATCATTTTCCCAGTTCAAGCTGGGTGGCGACTCCATGTTATTTCTCCGGTTTAGTTCCCCCATGGGCTACATCGTACTCCCAACTAGGCCGCAAGCAAAGAACAGCATTGCCGATTTCTGTGTCCTACAGTCTGGCGACTTCACTGGGATAGAGAATCGGCCCCGAAATAATGCCTTCTAATGTTTGAGATTTTTGTTTTAGTTAACCGTGTTTACCGTGGGTTGAATGGGTTTAATCAAAGGCATTGTTAGAGCTAAGTAATGGTTTGGTGTCTTCTTTCATTCACTACCTTTCTATTAGGAAAAGCTATGAAGACACCTAGATAATCATTTACTCTAAGCTCACTGTGTTTGCCTTTAGAGGACTTGTTGTTTATTCCTGTCACCAAGGCGATAAGAGCCTAAGAGGCTTGGGTATTTAAGAGAGTTCGCTCCACCCTCCATCTGGGGAATCTACAATGAGAAATCCATTTGACAGTCAGTCACGCACCATATCTCGTTGGCATGTACCTTAGCGTATAAAAAAGGTGCGCTCACTTGGTTGCTTGAACCCTTGAGTGGGGAGTCCTAGTTGTGGGCAATCCTTCGCCGGTGAGAGCCTTTTTCTATACCCCTATAAACCTGCACATAAACTGTAGTTGTAGGACTAATAGAAACTATCCCTTTATGCTTGCGTTTAGGACCGTCGTCATTTGGATTCAGTTGGACTTTTTGTCATGAGGTATGGGCTTGTTGGGCCATTTAAACTGGGACGAGTCCGTGCTTTATGGAAATTGGGCCAAAAGCTTCTAAAATGCCGATGGGCCATTTTGCATTTAGGCCTCTTATCATTTGAAGTCCTTTAGCCATATTATCGTAAAAGTGTAAACATGTTGGGCCTTTTCAATTAGGACAAGTTTGCACCGCACAATAGTTTGATTGAATGCTTCGAAATGATAATAGGCCAACTTATATATTCCATGCATTGCACGCATACACGCTAACTTGCGGTTTTAAAAGACACCATAGATACCTGTTGGGTTAGGGAAGAGGGCATACTTGTCAAAAGGCCGTCAACAAACATGAGCAAATCAGAGAACGAGGTATCCCGTATGGATTAGCTGGAGAATAGTCTCACTAAGGTCACCGAACAACTGCAAGCTTTGACTACCGCTATGGCTAATATGGTTGTTCATGTGTGCTGGGTGAGGTTCTGAGAATGTGAGGCGCGAGGACCCTCAGAACAAGCTGAATGATGATATCCATGTCTTCGATGAGGACATGGCTGAGTACGCCGAAGGAAGAATAGTCGGGTCTCATGCTGAATTGCAAAAGCTCCGCGATCATGTAGAATTGGTTACCAGTAAGATGAGGGGCAATCATGAAGATCTGCTAGACTATGAGACAATGACGTTCGAGGAGTAGCTGCTGACTCAGTTCAAGATGCCTGACTTGGCCAAATTCAATGGGAACGGGGATCCGATGGTCCATCTCCGGCATTATGTCTTGGTGATGTGTTCAGTGGGTTTGTCGAAACGTCAGGTATAAAAGATGTTTGGAATATCGCTTGAGGGGGCACCCGTGATATGGTATCACAACCTCGAGAGAAAGGTCAAAGATGACTGGAGGGCATTGGTAGTGGCCTTTTTGGCTCAGTACGTAACAGATTTAGAGATCGACTTGTCGCTTAGAGACTTGGAGAATACCAAGCAAAAGCAAGAAGATAGATTCAAAGATTATGTGGACCGCTGGAGAAGCCAGCTTCCGAAGATGCAGACTCGGCCCTCAGAGAAGGACCAGATCAAAATGATTATCAAGGGCACTAAGCCCTCTATCTATGGCAAGCTGAGGAGGATGACCTCCATGATTACTGATTTTCGACAGTTGAGGGAGACTGTCATGGACATTGAGAAAGAGGAAGCAGAGAACATGAAGTTTTATAGTCTGAACAGGAGGACTATTGGAGGACCATCAGGTTCCAAGCCTGTCACTGCCGAAGTAGCCGCAGTCAGAAACCAGTGTTTTTCTAACCTGGGTAGACCTTTGTCAAATGTGCTTGAGAAGTTTGCGAGACAGGGGTTCCTTAAACCCTTAGAAGCTAGACCACTCCCCAATCCCCCACCATCTCACTATAACCTGAACCTTTACTATCACTACCACCAACAGAATGGCCATGACACTGACAACTGTGCCCGCCTCATATATGAAATCCAAGACCTCATAGATTCCCACAAAATACCCGACCCCGAAATAGAGCAACCCAACACATACCGAAACCCTCTACCGAACTATCACTCTGTCCCACCGCCTACCTATATGATTAGCTTCGGCCTACTTGAAAGCCTTGTCCTCTAAACCTTCGACCCCCAAGCCTTTTTCCTGGGGATTTGGGATAGTAGCAGTGAAAATGAAACATAGCAGGGAAAGAATTTCTGGGAGGACTTCTCAGACAGTGATAAAGAGGAGGTAAAAGGATGACACGCAGTGGGCGTTTTTACAGTGATGCAGCAGAGAAATGCAAGAAAGTGTGGACAGAAGGTATAGAAGTGACAGAGAACGAGGACAAAAATGAGGGAGATGTAGTGTTACGTCAGTTGAAGAAGACACAAGCACATCTAAGCATTTGGGAGTTGTTGTGTGCATCGCAGGAGCACAGACGTGCCATGGTTGAGGCCTTGAGCAAGATAAGAATACCAGAAGATGCCAACCCTACGATGTTTGTAGGACCGGTGCAGAATGAAGCTTCATAGGTGATAACCTTTTTCTGAGGAGGAACTCCCGGAGGAGGGAAGAAATCATAATAGGCTTTTATTTATAAGAGCTGAAGTGAAGGGTAAGAAGACGTCTTGTGTAATGGTGGATGACGGCTCAAGGCAAACAACCCTCAACACAGCCACTGACCTTGACGCAAACAACCCTCAACACACCCCATAACCTTCATGCAAACACCCTCAACACAGCCCCTAACATTCATGTAAATAGCCCTCACGCAGCCCTTCTAACCTTCACGCAAACAGCCCCCACACAGCCCCTCACTTATACGCATAAAATGCCCAGTAAACTCTCTGAAAACACCACAAAAACCACATAAAAACTGCCCAGAAAATACCTCAAACTGTCCAGCCATTACCGAGAATGATAGCCCATTAAACTGCATCTTAACCACTAAAAAATAACCCAGTAAACTACCAAATTATCACCGCAAATCTGCCCAGTAAACTATCTTATAATACCAAAAAATTCTGCCTTGAAACACCTCCCAAATACCGCCGAAACAGTGAGAAAACAGCAGCCCAAAACAGCGAAGCAACGAAGGAAAACAACGAACCAGTAAATCAGAAAAGTTGGGGAGCATCAACTCTTCCGACAACCGCGTAGCGTACTTCCAAGAGACGACTTAAGAGGTTAGACCTGAGGGCACCCTTTTATATTTACTTCCGCTTATTTTCTATTATTTGTTAATAATTCTTCGCCTGAGTATTGTTGGTTAATGTATGCTATGGCCATTGGATGAATGAAATATGTGTTCTCTCTTGTGGTATATCAGATGGAAACCCAGACGTAAATTTTGTAGCCGAATATGAATGGCTGGTAGTGCGGTCTACACTCGGGATACAATGCCACGTACCGCTTGAGAGACACAGATATTTCGTTTCATCCAAATTTCTGTTTATTCGTTGTTTATTAGAAATAGTATGTTACTTTTATGCATAATTTAGTCGTTTAGTATGCCATTTATTTTTTATGCATGATTTAGTCGTTTAGTATGTCATTTATTTTTATGCATGATTTAGTCGTTTAGTATGTCATTTATTTTTATGCATGATTTAGTCGTTTAGTATGTCATTTATTTTTATGCATGATTTAGTTGTTTAGTATGATATTTTTTATGCATGATTTATTTATGTTTTCGTATGTAGTAATTTAAAGTATTCGTGAGATTGTTTGTGTGTCGTTATTCCGACTTACTTTTATGTATGCAAACTTAGATATAGGTTATATGCAAAATTAAATATAGGTTGCATGCGAACTTAGATGTAGGTTATTATTGCGTAGACTTGGTTAGATTATTGCACAAATCAATTCATTATAATTGGCATAAGTGAGGGACCATTCTGAACCCAACAGTTTGAGGTCTTCCTTTGCGAGGGGTGAGTGCGGCCTTAAATCATTTTCCCAGTACACACTGGGTGGCGACTCCATGTTATTTCTCTTGTTTAGTTCCCATGTGGGCTACTCCGTACTCTCAACTAAGCCGCAAGCCTAGAACATTGTCACCGATTTTTCTATCCTACACCAATTCTCTTCGGGTGATTGCTCAGTTTCCTTTGGTCCCATGAATCAATATTTCATTATGTCCCTGATTCACGAGGTAGCAGACTAGTCACCCCAGACTTGGTTTATCTTTCTGCTCTTCGTTGCTTGCACTCGTCCATAGTAGATCACGTGATGTGACGTTCCATATCGACAAACTATAGTGCCTGTTACGAAATGGTCCCAATAGTTATACATATTTTTTCCCTCAAAGAATGCCCTAGTATTGAAACCAGAGAACCTTCAAAACATTCAATGCAACTCAAATCCAAGTCTTTGAATAAATGATCTAAGCCAAACTCAAAGTGTGTGTGTGTAAAGGTTCATTTACAGATTCATCCCCAGGGAAGCCAACTTAATGATTTCGTCAAAAAATTGGGATCGATGGGTCAAACCAACTTAGATGTCTCAATTATGCCTGCAGTTGCTTTTCTGTGCTCAATGTGGTATGGTTTTCTTTCTCTTTTGTCTCTTTCTTTTTTTTCTTTTCATTTTGAACTTTTCTTTTCTTTTCTTTTATTTTTATTCTTTTTTCTTTTTCTTTCTATTTTTTTTTTCAACACACCTACCCTTTAAGGTAGCATTTCTCCTCATGGTGGTCCTAATACTCGCCCATGGGTAGCTTCACACTTATCGGTTAGAGGTGGTTCAATTCTTTTCTTTAGAGACTTTTCTTTCATTTCAACCATAACACACATCATAACATAAGAAAATCAAGATAGACATCTAAGAAAATGGTCATTCACCGACCTACAATTTCTTCAACTAGTCACCTTGCCAACTACTTAGGTTTTCACCGCTAAGAACCTATAGTTTAGTGCTTACGAGTCTAACATAGATCAATCACTCAAAGTATCAGATAAAAGCACATCAAGAGTTTATCGTTTCTAAGATTTCACCCTAAAACAAACGATTTCATCATTGGACTTATGCCTAACTATTAAGGACTAAAACAAACAATCAATTTTTCTCTTCTTTTTTTTCATTTTTTTATTTTTTTCTTTTCATTTTTTTTCATTTTTTACAATGGTCTTTCTATCTTTTCCGTGAAATTTTCTGTTCCTCGGTTTCTTTTTCCCTAATATCCATGTTTGTTAAACTCATCTTGACAAATCTTTCTTCCTTCTCTAACCCAACGGATATCTATGATGGCTTTTAAGACACGGGGTTAACATGATGCGTGTGTGCATGAGATTCAAGTGGTTATCAAAACAACATATATCCTTTTGACCGTCTGAAGCCCGTCAAGGTTTTCATACAAGTCGGCCCATTGTCATTTCAAAGCATTCAATCATATTATTGCGAGGTGTAAACTTGTCCCAGTTGAAAAAGGCCCAACAAGTTTACACTTTTGCAATAACGTGGCTAAACAACTTCAAATGATAGGGGGCCCAAACACAAAGTGGCCTATTGGCATTTTAGAAGCTTTCGGCTCAATTTTCATAAGACACAACTCATCCCAGTTTAAATGGCCCAACAAGTTCACATCTCATGACAAGAAGTCCAACTGAATCCAAATGATGATGGTCCCAAACACAAGCATAAAGGGGTGGCTTCTATTGGTCATACAACTATGGTTCACATGTGGGTTTATAGGAGTGTAGACAAAGGCTCCCGTCGGTGAAGGATTGCCCACAATTAGGTCTCCCCACTCAAGGGTTCGAGCGACCAAGTGAGCGCACCTTTTTTATACGATATGGTACGTGCCAACAAGTGATGATAGATGACTGACTGTCAAATGGATTTCTTATTGAAGATTCCCCAGAGGGAGGGTGGAGCGGACTCTCTTAAATACCCAAGCCTCTTAGGCTCTTATCGCCTTGGTGACAGGAATAAACAATAGGTCCTCCAAATTAGTCCATCACGGTAGCTTCGAGTAAATGATTATCTAGGCGCCTTCACAGCTTTTCCTTATAGAAAGGTAGTGAATAAAAGAAGACACCAAACCATTACCTAGTTCTAATAGTTCCTTTTATTAAACCCCTTAAACCCACTGTAGACACGGTTAACAAAAAAAATCACAAACATTACGAGACATTATTTCGGGGCCGATTCTCTATCCCAATGGAGTCGCTAGACTGTAGGACACAGAAATCAGCGACGTTGTTCCAGGCTCGCGGCCAGGTTGGGAGTACAGAGTAGCCTACGGGGGACTAAACTGAAGAAATACAATGGAGTCGCCACCCAGTGTGAACTGGGAAATGATTTAAGGCCGCACTCAACCCTCGCAAGGGAAGACCTGAAACCATTGGGTTCGAAATGGTCTCTTACTTATGCCACTTGTAATGAACGGATTTATGTAATAATATAACCGAGTCTACGCAACATATCCTACATCTAAGTTTGCATACAACCTATATCTAAATTCGCATACAACCTATATCTAAGTTCGCATACAACCTATATCTAAGTTTGCATGCATAAAAGTAAATCAGAATAACAGCAAGCACACAATCTCATGAACACATACATGAACGTTTCCTCAAGCGGTACGTGGAGTTGTATCCCAAGTACAGACCACACTACCATCCATTCGGATTCGGCTACGGAATTTATGTCTGGGTTTCCATCCGATATACCACGAGAGGCAACACCCAAGCATTAACACAATGCAATCATGAACCCAATGTTGACATACATGAAATATGATAATGCATATAACTATAAATAATCGAAGAGACAAATATGTAAAATAACAAGGTAAATAACACAAAACAAATGCGGAACAATAAAACAACAATAAACGGAAATTAAATGTGAAATAATAAAAGACTAATAATACGAAATAAAAGCGGAACGATAAATATGTGACCAAAGAATTTGGTTGTTTTCAATATAGGACTTCGCATACCCGGTTGGACGTATTCCACGTCCAACCAAGTATGCCGTGTCCGGGATAACAAAATAAAATATAACAAAGGGTGCCCTCAGGTCTTACCTTTTAATTCGCTTCCCGGGAGTGCGTTGGGATGTCGCCGGAAGGGTTAACGCTTCACTATTTTTCTGGTTTTCTGGTTTTCTGGTTCACTGTTTTGGTCACAGTTTCGCTGTTTTGTCCGTACTTTCCTCACTATTTTTGACGTATTTCACAGCTGTTTGCGTGTCTGTTTCGGTCGCTGTTTTGGGGTATTTTTTTGGGACTGTTTTGGGTGTGATTTAGTGACTGGTTTGGGTCAGTTTCTTGTTCGATTATGGGGCTTATTTTCTCGGTCTGTAGTTCACGGTCTGAGAGTTGTTTGTTTACCTAGGGTTCACGGCTCACTGGCTATTTGTTATTATTTATTTCAGTCGGTGGAGATGCTTGTTTCTTTGATCGGTTATGGCTGTTTGTAGTGGTGTCGGTCAGAGTCTGTGAGCGAAGGGCTGGTTTGATTTGTGCGTGGCTGTTTGGTTGCATGGAGTGAGAAGCGATGGTCTTTGGTTCACGTGTGCATGGTGGCTTGGCTGCTGTCGAGTGAGAGAGAGTGGGGCGTGGCTAATCTGTGACTTTGTTGGTGTGGCTTTGCCGAGAGTTTAAGAGATGATGAGGCTTAGGTGGCTGCCGTGCGATAGAGAAGGGTTTTAGGGTTTCTTGTCGAGAGAGATGGCAGTAGGGTTTGTTTCGGTTTGTTGCAGTGTATGATTCATTTGAAGGTTTATTTGTGAGGAAGAGAGAGGAGAGAGATGGTTCCGAGAGGATGTCTAGGACTGGATTTTGAGAGAGATGAGAGTGATGGTGGTGTATTTTAGGGTTTCATTGTAGTTTCTTAGAGAGAGAGAGAGGAGGCATGAAGGCTGCTTTTGTGAAGAAGGCTTAGGGTTTATTACTCATGCATGCCGAGAGAGAGAGCATGGCGTGTGTTTCAGAGAGAGAAAAGAGATGGAGGCGAGAGGGGTGTCCGAGAGTTGATGAGAGAGGGGGTTGACGTGAGTTACTGGTTAAGATTTTTGTGTGTTTATGAAAATGACGTGAATCAGATGGATGAAGGGGAGTGAAGTCGTGAGGGATCTTAGGGGTGGGCTGTGTCTTTTTATGGCTTGCGAGAGGATGCTAGTTATTAAGGGCTGGTTTGTGGTGAGTGCATGCGGCTGAGAGAGATGAGGTGCGTGAGGGCTTTTGTTTATTTGTTTGCCGTGAGTGAGCCAGCCAGTGGGAAGGGTTTGGTTTATGTCTCTTTTTATAAGAGTGGGTTAGGGTTGTCCTTGTTCGGGAAGGAAATAAATATTGTATAATTATGGGATATCTTTTAATTATTGTGCTATAAGGAAAGGATCTCTCTAATTTAGGGAGGTGATTTGATTTAGTTTAGAAAATGGATTTATGGGATTTGATTTGTTTTCTTTAATTAGGGAAGGTGATTTAATTTAATTAGAAAGGAGATTTATGGGATTTTAACATGTGTTTAATGTGTTTGAATATTTTTGGATGTGATTTAATGGGCTTGTAGGCTTATGGGCGTGTAGGATGGTTAGTTGATGGGCTTTGTCGTGTGGTTGGTGGTGTGTGGGTTTGGGTGTGTGGCTTGGTGTAGGTTGGGGCCGAGGGTAAGTTTTAAAACAGAGGTCCAACGACCAAACCCGAAGCGAAGCAAACAAATTAAATCCAACAAGGTATTGATTTCTGACTTCTCCATTCCGACGTCTATTTCTCGAGACTTCCGCAACTTAAAGAGTAATGCCTCCAAATGAGGCTCATCATCGGGACTTATATGTAAAAATGCAATGCCTACAGTAAGATACTTAATATCATAAATTTCAAGCCATATAGATCCCAGATTCCGATTTTAAATAGGATTCAATGACGAATCGTATTTAAGGGGGAGAATTTGTAATACCTCGGAAATCTCGATGACTACTAAGTTAGGGATGACATGATACATGATACAAATCTTGTTCAATCATGTACGTGGTTGAGGAATTTTATTTCGGACATTTGGTAAAACCCTTGCAGATCCGATATGGAAATCATTTCTGGTACCACTCCAAATAACCTTTAGTATTTAGGCTGTAATATTTTCATACGATCTCTGATTTTTATGAACTTTATATCATCAGAACGATAAGACCGAGTCCTACAACTTCTGCGTTGAACATTTTTCCAAATTCAAATCACAAGCAGGTCAAACATCGAGATTTCCATGGCTACTACAGTAATTTCGGGAATACCCTAGAAATTAGGTGAGGTGGCAAATTTTGAACCACTCAATTACAAAAAAAAAAAAATCAGCCCATTTGTCTATAAATAGAGAACTATTCACTTATCTCCTTCTCAAGATAAAAATGTGGGTGAGCTCAAGGGAAACTCCTCAAAATTTCTTCCTCTCAAGCAAGTTTCGATGGAATACTGATGAGTTTTCAAGCCCTTTTGAGTCAAGTAAGCCTATTCTTCTTCTTCTTCTTCTTCATTCTTCTAATTTTGACAAAAAAAAATCCATTTTGCATTTCCATTTTCGCATTTAGGGACTCTATGAATTGAGGCTTTTTTGTTTGAAAGTATTGAGTACAAATTAGGCATTAAGACATGTGTATGATGTTGTTTGGTGTAGTTTCTGCCTAAGTTTCGTTAAATAATGCCAATGTGGAAAAATAGGTATGGTGGCCAACTTTCTTAATATATTGGGGGGAGTTGCTTTTGTTGATTTGATGATAAATTGTTAAAGTTCATGCATTAAATGATGTTATAGCATGATTTAAAATTGTTTAGAGTTGATAACTCAAAGGTGGAATGGTTAAAGTTTTTGGCCAATTATGTATGAATGTATTGGAAAAGTATGTTTTGTAAATTAATGATATTTGTTAATGGCTTATTTTGAGTGTAATAAGAATTGCTTGTGTGAAAATTAAATAAAGTTAAGAGAGTTGTGAAAGTGGTATGTTGAGCAGTAAATTTTAGTGAAGTCACATTCTGGACAAGTTGTAATAAACTGGCTGTAACTTGAGTGTTTGATGCCCAAATGATAAGCGGAAAATATATCAATATTACCACCCACCCATTTTACTTAATATTTGTATAGTTTTCTCAAGTTTTGTGAATATTTTCATGTGTTTTTGTGTTATTTTGTAGATAAATAATATTTCAAGACTCAATGGAATCAAATCAGGTAAAAAAACGGCGAAAACACACAAAAAGGGCAAAAATGGAATCACGCATCATGACGCGCATATTCTTTGTGTCGCAACGTGCTACAATTATTGAGCTACCAACACATATAATCGCCACATCAGCACATGCGTCATCATTACGTCATCATGACGTTAGTAAATAATTTCGCCTGACGACACGTCATCACTTATGTCATCATGATGTCGAGCCAATAATTCAGCTACTGACAACCATGTGCCACGTGTCATCATCTCGTCAAAGTCGCGTACACATGTCATAAATCAAAGGCGCATCGCGATGCGCATAGCAAAATTTGCCGATAAATTGAAACCGAAATCATTTGAAATTTTCATACTTTCTTCTGGGGATTTCCTTAAGAATACTAAGAAGATAGTATCTTGTTTGTTTATTTATTACAGCTTTCTTGTATTTAATTTTTATTTTACGCAATAAATCTTTCTTTGTTTTACTTTAAAGTATGAGTAGATAACTTATTTCGTGTGGGTTGAAAGGTAAAGCTTTTATTATTATAATTTAGATTAATCTCCTTTAGTTATAATATATAAACTATCTTAAAACCTGACTTAATGGGATACCGCCTTATGGTCGGTTGGACGTAATTGGATACCGCATTTATGGTCGGTTGGAATTAATTATAAATCTGACTTAATCAGGATACCACCTATATGGTCGGTTGGGATCGATACATTTTATACAACTTGAGCGATATGTGCGCTTGCGTTACGTGTGTGTTTACCACCGATCAAGTTTTTGGCGCCATTGTCGGGGACTTATTTATCTTTTACTATTAATTTTGGGGTTAGATACTTACTTGTGTCTAATTTGTTTTTACTTATTATTTTTGTTTTCTTCTGTTTTCAGGTTCTCCTCAGACACTACATAAGAAGAAGCAGAAGCTTCGAAATACGTCCGTTTGACCCAAAATTGAAAGAATCATCAGACAGTTGAGAAGGAAAAGGCGAAAAGATCAAGAAACAATGATCAACATGAACAATCAAGAACCTAAACCTTGGAGGTTGCACCAACAATTCCCATTCGAGATAGAACAATTATGGTGGTTAACGGCTTCGTATCATGCATTGTACTTCCTCCCTTACCAGTAAATGTGTGTGACATCAAAACATACATTCAGATGATACAACAATTAGTTCAGTTTGCGGGAAGTGCAATTGAAGATCCTAATGCCCACATCAGCAACTTCTTGGAAGTTTATGGCACATTTAATTACAATCGAGCGGCAGAAGAAGCAATTAGATTGCGGGTGTTCCCATATTCTTTGAAATACAGAGCTAAGGCTTGGCTACATTCACTACCAGCAAGTTCCATCACAACTTGGAACACTCTTGCCACCAAATTCCTTGCAAAATATTTTCCCCAGCCAGAACAGTAAAGTTGAGTAACGACATTACATCCTTTGTGCAACATGACTCAGAATGCTTCTACGAAGCTTGGGAAATACAATGAATTGCTCCGAAAATTTCCACACCATGAGATTGTAAAGTAGCTATAAGTCCAAAACTTCTATAATGGACTTTCTGGACTAATGAGAACAACAATAGATGTTGCTACTGGAGGAGCTTTAATGGCAAAAGGCGAAGATCAGGCCATTGATTTAATTGAAGAAATGGACAACAATAATTCTTTGCGGCCAATAGAAAGGAGCATGATTCAACAAATAGCAGGTACGAAGTATGAGCCAACACAGTGATGAATACCAAGCTGGATCAGATATGCAAATTCATGGAAACTCTTACCATGCAGGGTAAGGTTTGATCCACAAGTTCACCATATGGAGGAGCACCAGAGGCAAAATCTTACAACCAACATGATGAGATGTTGAATTATGTCAGCAATTTCAGCAGACATGGAAAAAATCCATATTCCAATACCTACAACCCAGGTTGGAGGAATCATCTCAATTTCACATGGAACAATAATTCAGGGCAAAGTAACAATCCACTACCAGGATTCCAACAACAGAACAAAGGCCATGAGTATGAAAAATAACCAAGAATAGCATAAGTGATTACCCAGTTGAAAAAATATGAAGCAAAATACGACGATTTAGCAGCTGTGGTTCAAAATCAAGCAGCATTGTACGACACAGAACTTGATGACACTGTTCTAGGCTCGCGGCCTAGTCGGGAGTAAGGAGTAGCCCGCGGGGGACTAAATCGGATAATAATGGAGTCTCCACTCGTGTGAACCGGGAAAATGATTTAAGGCCGCACTCACCCCTCGCAAGGGAACACCTCAAACCATTGGGTTCGGAACGGTCCCTTACTTATGCCACTTGTAATGATATGATTTGTGCAATATCTTAACCGAATCTACGCATCATATATGTTCAAGAATAACCCAAATCTAGTTCGCATTCATGAAAAGAAATCCTATGCCTAAGTTTGAATGCTTTAAAAGTAAGTCATCATAACGGAAAACATACGATATCACACCATGATCTCATAAGCATATTGAATTATCAAGCACGAAAATTAGATAACAATCTAAACATAAACGTAAATTAAACGCCTATTGCGAAAGAAAACAACTAAATCATGCATAAATAAATAACATAATCATACTTAAAAAGAAATAACATACTAGACTAAATCATGCTAAAAAGATAAATAATCTACTAGACTAAATCATGCTCGAATACAAGTTGGATGAAACGAAGTACGTGTATCTCTCAAGTGGTACGTGGCATTATATCCCTAGTTCAACCGCAATACAGTCCATTCGGATTGGCTACGGAATTTACGTCCGAGTTTCCATCTGATATACCACAAGAGAGAGCACATATTATGTTCATCCGGAAATCACATCATGCACCAATCCATAATACTCATATGAAATAAAATACTAAAATAAATAAAAAAAAATGAAAGATAATAGATAAAGAAGGTGCCCTCAGGTCTAACCTCTTTTGTCATCTCTCGAAAGCGCGTTACACGGCCGTCGGAAGGGATGATGCTCCGCAACTCCTCCGGTTCACTGGTTCAACATTTTCATTCACTGTTTCATTGTTTGGGCTGCTATTTTTACTCCATTTCACGGTGTTTCTGGTCACGGTATTGGCTTACTATTTGCGTTTTTAAGGGATATTGGCTGCTGTTTTTGATGCAGTTTGTGGTGGTGGACTGGGCAGCTTAAGGGCTTTTTTCACAGTAGTTAGGACTGTTTTGGAATTGACAGTGGTGATTTATGCGTGCAGTGAAGGGGGTTTTTACGGCTGTTTTGAGGCTGTGCAGTGAGCGTTTTGTGCATGCAGTTGGGCGATTTGCGGGTGCTGCTAAGTGAAGGAATATACGTACAATGAGGGGTGTGTTGTGAGGGTATTGTGCGGCAGTGAAGGTTTTTGGTGATGGTGTCTTGTAGCAATGGAGGTGAGTTTTAGGGCTGTTGTTGACGGTAATGGGGATAGTTTTTTTGCTTTAGGGCGTGAGTGTGAGCTAGGGGTTTGATGTGTTAGTGAAGGCTTTTTTTATAGGCAAATGGATGGGAGCTATCCTTGTTTGAAAAGGGAAATGATTTTTGTAATTATTGGAGATATTTTTAATTAGTGTGTGATAAGGAAAAATCTTTTAATTAGGGAAGTGATTTGATTTAATTTCATTTCTTCTCTTTTAGATAGGGATATGATTTGATTTAATTAGTAAGGGATCCATGGGATTTATTTAATTTAGGAAGGGGATTTGGCTTTATTTATGCACGTGTTTAATGTGTGTTTTGGTTAATTTAGAAGGTTATGGTCGTGTACTTAGGGTTTTAGGCGTGTGGGCTTGGTCCATTTGGGCTTGGTGTGTGACTTGCGGGGGTTTGGGCTAAGGATGTGTTTTGAAACAGAGGTCCAACAAGCGAACCCGAAGCTAATCCAGCGAATTAAATCCAACAGAAATGTCAATTACTGACTATTCCCTTCCAACGTATGTTTCCCGCAGCTTCCAAAATTAAAGAGGTAGTGTCTTTATTTGAGACTTATCATCGGGACTTATATGCAAAAATGCAGTGCCTACAGTCGCCCCCTTTGATGAGACTTGTGCAGTATGTGACAATGGCAATCCTATCAGAGTTTATGGCAATGCATTTTACTTACCTGGCTCGCCAGCTGCCAGTTGACTTGCATGTTGCTTTGAGTTGAGTTGATTTGTTGCGCCACCCGGCGTGCTAAACCCCATACCAGAGGTGTCGCGGTTTGCGTCTCCATACCCAGAGTGTCGCAATAGTGGTCTCCATACCCGGAGTGTCGTACATGGATGGCTAAACCTCATACCTGAGGTGCGCGATTGCGTCTCCATACCCAGAGTGTCGCAATATTGTCTCCATACCCGGAGTGCCGTACCTGGCATGCTAAACCCAATACCCGAGGCGTCGCTGTAATATCTCTATACTCGGAGTGCCATACTGTCATGCTAAACCCCATACCCGAGACGTCACTGTAACATCTCTATACCCGGAGTTCCGCCTGGCATGCTAAACCCCATACCCGAGGCGTCGTCGCTGTAATATCTCCATACCCGGAGTGTCGTACCTGGCAAAACTAATACTAATGTTGATGTGTCTCCATGACCGGAGTGCCATACCCGGGAAGACTGATACTGATGCTAATGTGGGCATCGCCCCAGAGTGCCATAGCCGCAATACTGATACTGATGACGTGGGCCTCAACCTTGGGACTCATCCCCAAAACTGATACTAACACCGTGATGGTTTATACTGTACTGTCTCTCACGAGATAATCCTAATAGCTAAGCATATTTTCGTCATCAACGGATGCTTCGCATCGAAACCAGATAACCTTCAAAGTACTTAATACACTCAGCTCCGATCGTCTGAATGAGTGATCTGAACTAGACTCCTAGTGTGTGTGTGTGCCAAGGCTCTTTCGCAGCTTAATCCTTAAATAAGCCAACTCGATGATTTTGTCTCGGATAATCGGATCGATGGGTTTAACCAACCTAGATGTCTTGATCACACTCTGTGATTACTTCGTCATACTCAACATGATATGGTCTTCTTCTTTTTTCTCTTATCTATTTCTTTTCATTCTTTTTTTTTCTTTTCTCTTTTCTTCTTTGACACACCTACCCTTTAAGGTAGCATTTCTCCTCATGGTGGTCCTAATACTCGCCCATGCGTAGCTTCATGCTTATCGATTATAGGTGGTCTATTTTTCTTTTCTTTTCATTGCAAAGACTTTTTCTTTGCTTCCAACCATATCATATATCGTAGCATAAGTAAACCAGGGTGGACATCCAGGCAAACGGTCATTCACTGATCCATCATCTCTTCAACTAGTCATCTCGCCAACTACTCAGGCTTCTACTGTTGAGATCCCGTAATCAAGTGCTCATGAGTCTAGCCGAGATCAATCTATTCAGAATACCGGATGAGAGCACATCTTGGACTTATCGCTTCTAAAGTTTCTCCCTACAGTAAACGATGTCATCACCGGACATATGCTTAACTATCAAAGACTTCTCTTCTTTTTTTTCCATGGATTTCTTCCTTTCGACTGCTGATAATGTGGGCTTCGCCCCCTGAGATTCCTTCCTGAAACTGATACTGGTGTGTGCCTCAACCCTGAGACTAATCCCTGAAACTATACTAATATGGGCCTCAACCCTAGGACTCATCCCCGAAATTGACTGATATGGGCCTCAACCCTGGGACTCATCCCCAAAACTAATACTGATTCATTTCTCAAAATGACTGTACTATTGCTGCTTCTGATTGGCTCGTCTTTGCCACTTTCTCTTTTTTCTTCTTCGAATCCTGTGAATACAAAACAAAACAAACACCAAAAAAAAGAATGCAAAATACGTTACGTGTATGCATGCAAGCGTGAATGAGTTTCCTATCCCGTTGGGTCAGGTCTTCTGCCGGTGACTACTTGGTCTTCTCTTCCTCAGGCAAAGTACTGCTTCAATCTGTCCATATTGATCAGCTCGGTGACCTCATTCCTTTCCAGGTCTGACAGTCTCACTGCTCCATTTCCTATTACTTTATGTACAATGTAAGGTCCTTCCCAGTTTGGTCTAAACTTTCCTCTCGGGTCTATTGTTGACGGCTTCGACTACTTAAGCACCAGATCACTCTTCCTGATCTTAGAAGGACGTACATTTTTATTGAATGCTCGAGCTAACCTCTTCTGGTATATCTGCATATGATGCAAGGACTTCATTCTCTTCTCATCCATCAATGCTAACTGTTCAAACCTCTACGAGGCCCATTCTTGTTCAGGCAATTCTGCTTCTGCTAATACCCGCATGGACTGTATCTCAACTTCCACCGGTAATACAGCTTCCATTCCGTAGACCAAAGAGAAGGCGTGGCTCATGTTGCCGTTCTTACCGAAGTTCTGTACCCCCACAGGGCATATGGTAGCTTATCAGCCCAATCTTTGTAATTATCTATCATCTTGGCTAAAATCGTCTTTATTATTTTATTGGCTGCCTCGACTGCCCCATTTGCTTACGGCCTGTAAGGTGACGACTTTTGATGGACTATTCCATACTTATGTAACATCGCCTTAGTTTCTCCCTGAAACTGGACTCCATTGTCTGTGACCACATGGTGTGGCATGCCATATCGACAAATGAGATTTCTAGTTATGAACTTTTCCATTTGCTTTGCTGTAACATTATGGAATGACTCGACTTCCACCCATTTTGAAAAGTAGTCCACTGCCACTACTATAAAGCGTTTTCCATTCGATGTGTTCAGTCGAATCTCTCCAATCATATCAATTCCCCATGCTGAGAAAGGCAACGGCTCTAACAGCCCATGCAACTCTGTGTGCGGTAAATGATTCAAGTTACCATGCGCTTGACAATCATGACAGTGCTTTACCAGCTTCGCGCAGTCAGCTTCCATGGTCGACCAGAAAAAGCCTTGTCTTACTATCTTACGTGGCAGATTCAACCCATTCATATGCGGTCCACATACACCAGCATGTAATTCTTCCATTACCTTCTGAGCCTCTTCTTTTCTCAAACACTTTAGCTGGATGCCATTCACTTGTCTCTTGTACAGTTCTCCCTTCAAACTCACATATTGGGAAGCCAACTTTTGGATGGCTATCCTGTTCTTTCTGCTTGCAACTTCTGGGAATTCCCCATGTTTTAAGTATCACCGAATATCATAGTACCATTGTTTCCTATCATTGATCTCTACTTCCAAGATTCTTTCTATCTCATAAATCGGTTTGCTTGCCGTTGTCAACAATAGAGGTCTCATCACCATTGGTCATAGCGGCGGTCAAAGCTTGCAACTGTTCAGTGATCTTAGTGAGATTAGTCTCCAGCTGATCCATACAAGATCACCCATTAACTGATTAGCTCATGTTTGCTAACGACTTTTTGACGAGTCTTCCCTCTTACCCCTAACCCAACTGATATCTTTGATGGCTCTTAAGACACAAAGGGTTAACATGATGCATATATGCATGAGATGCGTGCGATGTATGAGATATATAAGTCGTCCCATTATCATTTTAAAACATTCAATCATACTATTACGCGGTGCAAACTTGTCCCAGTTGAAAAAGGCCCAATAGGTTTAAACTTTTATGATAACATGGCTAAAAAACTTCAAATGATGAGGGGCCTAAACACAAAATGGCCCATTGGCATTTCAGAAGCTTTTGGCCCAATTTCCATAAAGCAATGACTCATCCCAGTTTAAATGGCCCAACAAGCCTATACCTCATGAAAAAATTCCAACTGAATCTAAATGACAACGGTTCTAAACACAAGCATAATAGAATAGTTTCTATTGGTCCTACAACTACAGTTCATGTACGGGTTTATAGAGGTATAAACAAAGGCTCTTGCCGGCGAAGAATTGCCCATAACTAGGACTCCCCACTCAAGGGGTCAAACGACCAAGTGAGCGCACCTTTTTTTTACGCTAAGGTACGTGCCAATGAGTTATAGTGCGTGATTGACTGTCAAATGGATTTTTCATTGTAGATTCCCCAGAGGTAGGGTGGAGCGAACTCTCTTAAATACCCAAGCCTCTTAGGCTCTTATCGCCTTGGAGACAGGAATAAACAACAAGTCCTCCAAATTAGTCCATCACAGTAAGCTTCGAGTAAATGATTATTTAGGTGCCTTCACTGCTTTTCCTTATAGAAAGGTAGTGAATGAAGGAAGACACCAAACCATTACCTATTGGACAAAATGACCCATAGCGTCACTATTTATACAGATCACGGTGTTGTTGTACAAATTAACTATGTAACAAGGAAATTGCACTCTCATCATTTGTGATTAGATCACCATAGATATATAAATGAAGAGAGGTCCCTATGATTAGTTCCTGGATTAAAAATGATATGAGACAGTATCAGTCCACGAAGGATTAATCATTAAATATCCCTAGCCGGAGTATTATCGAGACAGGACATCGATAATACGGAATAGGCTAGTATTGCACTTGTGCGAGTTGTGAGGGCACGACCGCATAGTTCTCATATATTTAAGTATTGGATACTTATGCAAGTGCGATAGGAGGTTGTGTTTCACCGATGGTACGGGAAACAGCTTTGCTCTGGATAGACCCCTCGGAATCCCATTGGTATTATGACTATGTGTCTATGGGAGGCCGAAATCAGGGTAGGTGTGTATAGTCTTAACCTGAGACTTACATCGCTAATACTTACGATAATCGATAGACTTTCGTCTTGGTGGTACAGGGCTTTAACCGGTTCTGCGTACACCACTTCTGGGTTTATCAGAGAGTCGTAGTGTATTGGGTGTGATGTCAAGACGGAAGTATCACTTCAGTTATAGTGGAGATGATGTCACGCAGGATACGGTACTAGTGCTCTTGAGTGATGCGCATCCAATCATGATATTATGACCAGGTCATGAATATCTGTTACAGACTAGTTACCAGACATCCGCATGTGCTTCGGACGGGGCAGACATTTATCCAGCCCCAGCCCTAGCACGTGACTATCCGATACTGGGCCGATATACACAATACTACGGTATACTACGCTTGATACAGATCTATATATTCCTGTAAGAATATTTCTGGAGAATTGGGTAGGCATGGCGCTTTGCTAGAAGCCAACCTTGTCTTGTAAATCGGTATAAACGTAGTACGAGGTACTTACGTGTTCGGGTAGTCCGACGACCGTATTTACTGCCAACATATCCAGAGATCTCATGGGTCTCTTCCTAAAGATTCACCGATGATGTATAACTCGCACTTAATTAATCTAGGATAATTAGAAGATAGAGAAAATTAATCTGGGATTAACTGCGGAGATATTTTATCTCGGATAAAATATTAATTAAAGAGAGAGAACGATTAATTTGGAATTAATCGATAAAATAATATATTCGATATATTATAAGAAATTGGATTTCGACGTGGAATTGAAATTGGATTTTAATTCGGGCAAACGAATTAATTTAGAATTAATTCGTTAGCGACGTGAATAGTGAATTCGCTAGGCGTAATCATTTAATTACGACGCGACGGAAAATTCGTTAATTTGGAATTAGTGAACCCGAGCCCGGGATTATTTGCGAGCGCATTCGCATTTCGAATTCGAGTGCGGCACACAAGTCAAGTTGAGCGTCAAATCGTTAGTCGCATCAATTGTCAAATCACTTGTCACTTTGAGTGATGTGATGTGACATGACATGACATGTTGTCACTTTTTTTAAAGTGACTTGATGTGAATAGTAAAAGGTGAAAGGAATTTTGCTTTTTGCTTTTTCTACTTGACTTTTGTATTAAGGTAATACATATGTTTATTTATTTATTTACTTGGTAAATGAAATAAATATATAAAAAATGAAAAGGCTTCTCTCTCTCTAACATGCAAAGACATACGGTCTTTCTTTTCCTCCTCTTCTCTCTCGCTTGGAGCCATTTTTCTCTCTTCTTCTTCTCTCTCGTTTCTGGTTCTGCAAGATAATGAGAAGTAAGAATTGATTTTGTTGGCAAACCAAGTGCTAGCACACACATAGAGTTATCCTAAGGTGATAGGGAAACGAATTTATGAGCTTGGATTTGGTTTTTGGAAGCTTGAAGCTTGGAGCTTCAATGGTGGTTCATCAATGGCCGAATGAACAAGGAGGAAGAAGAGTTCAAATTCGTGCAGTCCACTTCATCAAAAAGCCATTGCCGAGCTTCATGGAGAGGCAAAAACGCAACTTGTTCTTCCTAGCATCAAACCCATCAATGTGAGTATGAATTCCGCCTTACTCCTTTGTGTATTCAACTCATTTTTTATGCATATTTATGATCCTTGGGACTTGATTGAAAATTCCAACAATGGTATCTTGAGCTATTGGTTGCATAAAAACGAATTAGGGTTCTTGAGCTAAATTGGGGCTTTTTGATTTAAGCATGATTTGAATGAATTGTTTGTTTAAGAATGCTTGTATATGATTTAATTTGAGTTATATGTAATCAATTTGATAAAAAAAATTAATTGGATTGATTTTCCCCAATTTGCTTAATGTTGTCCAAACTTTAAATTTGGGTAAATGTTTGTTGAGCATGATTTGAATGAATTGATTGTTTAAGTATGCTTATAACATGTTTAATTTCATTTTTGGTTGGACCAATTTGTTGAAAATTGATTTGGAATTATTTTCCCCAAATTTCATGAGTTGGCCGAATGCTTTATTGATTTTGGGTTTCTTGGAAATTTTGATTTTGATTAATTTGATGAGTTGAAATCATTAAGGATGATGTTAATTTGAAATCAATTAGATTGAATTTTGAATTGAACATAAATCCCCAAAATCCTTGTGTTGGCCGAATGGACTTATTGCCCTATGTCTTGGTATTTTGATTTTGTGACATTGGATGTGTATGAAATCATTTAGGATGTTGATTTAATGTCGATTGTAGATTCGATTGGATTGAAACCAAATCGGACACAAAATCCCTCCTTGGCCGAGAGCTTTGAAGCATGTAAATGGGTTTGATTTTTCATTTGTGTGTTGGACATATAATAATGAATTGAGTATGATTAATTGGACTAATTTAGTGTTTTGGAAATGTGTGATTTAGTTGATTAATCATGTAATGCACTTTAAGTAATTAAATTGCTAAATTGGATTTATGTAATTAATTATTTAAGGCCTTAAATTGGATTTGGGCTTCTAATGTTGTAATTGGGCCTATTGGGCTTGATTTTATCAAGTTGGGTTTAGGCCAAATGGATTGGATCCAATTGGGCCCAAAACCTTAACCATAAAGCCCAAATGCAACTAATGGACCTTTGTAATTTAATTGGGCCTAATGGGCCAAAATTAATTTATGGGCTTATGGGGTAACTCCCCGGGATTGGACTTGGGTTGCGGGTTTGACCCGAGTTGACCAAAAGTCCACGCCTCAAGAAATTAATTAAAAGTCCATTGGACTTTAATTAAATTAATATTGGATATTAATCGGGCTTTGAGACCCGTAACGATTAAATTTGGAATTTAAGTCGTAAAGGTTTATTTTATAAAGTGTAATATTTAATTTGGAATTAAATAATAAATTAAAATTAAATACGTATTAAATTGGATTTAATTATGTAATTTAATTTAATTCGTAGAAATCGTACTTTGAGTACGTGTTCGCCATACGCCATACGAGTTTGACTCGAACAAAATCAAATCTTTGTTTGAACATTGGATGATCACTAATTATCAAGATTAATTAATTTGATTGATTGATAACATGCTTGTATGAATACATGGTGGTTGTGATGTTTGAATAATGTATATCGGATGGGATATTAGCCGGGTGGGGCGATTTTGGAAATTGTAATAAATTTGATTTATTAAATTAGACCTGCGTGTCCAGCCTTATCTCCTATTTCTTTGTATTCTCTTCTCACCTATTCCCCTCTATGTATATGAGGTTTCTTTAGAAGTGTAGTGTAACGGGTAGAAGAAAAATTTTGTGCTAGCGGGAGAGAGAAATGAGAGATTTGATCTAGGATCAATGTAAAATATCCATCTGCATATCATTATTATTTTATTTTCATACTCGCTTTATTATGTGTTTAGAATGCATGTTTAAGGGTGTATGATGATGAGACCTTAACAAGATAATAAATTGGTAGCCAATTGCACGCGAAAAACCCTCATAAAATATCATGCGTTTTTCCTTCCATTGCGTGATTCTTACTCAAGATCTGAGATTGGCAGGGGTTGTTGGCCAAAGTCAAGCCCTTGTCCGTCGAAGATGTGTTTTTATCACGAGGCTTTGTTCCATATCGGTGTCGTGTCCAAGTTGTTGTTTGTTGGCCAAAGTCAAGACCACTTCTTGTCCATTGACATTGATTACGAAGCTTCCATGTCAATGGGTCCGCGCTTGACTGGGATCACTAGTTTTGTTGTGCCAAAGCCAAGGCCTAGTTGATTCAGAGGAAAAGGTTAGGGTATACATTCGATGTATAGGCATATATAAGATATATGTTTGGGACTTGGATGTCCACCTACTGGATCTAGGAGTTTGATGAGATCCAATTGATCTTAGAGATCTACCGTAGTTAATTATCATACAATTTGTTGGCCAAAGTCAAGATTGTGTGATATTTAACAGGATCCTAGCCCACTAGAAACACGGTTTTCCGAGTACTCGACAGAGGGTTAGAGGCTCGACGAAAAAATAGTGGGAGGCAAGAATTGAATTTGCAATACTCGTTCAATTACTCGCCATACGCGCTCATTTAAATTATTTCGTCGTAATATTAAATTTAGTTGGACTAATATTTAAATTGTTGTTTTAATAAACAGTTGGACTGTATTATACTTGATTATATATAATTGGATTATATTAATCAATATATTTGAATTAATTAATTTCATTTACATTTGATTTTATAATTAGATTATAGTAATCAATGTAATTGAGGTTAATTAATTTGGATTATATTTGATTATAAAGTTGGACTATTATAATCATTATAATATATATATAGTACCACTAATCGTTGATTAAATAGTTGGACTATTGTAATCAAGATAAAATATTGAAAAGTTGGATATTTAAAATATAATCTAGGATTAAAATATTTTAAATGATTTAATTTTCAAATTGGGAATAAATAATAGGTTACTTTATTTGATAAAATAAATTATTATACCTTAAGCCCAAAATTAAGCAAAATAAGTAGAGCATAAAATCTTTGGAAGATTATGTGATGATGACTTTAATGCTTAATTTAATATACTTGTCATAAATCTAATTTTAGATTAAAGAAGTATTAAAATTGCAATTTACAATTCTTGGAGAATTAATTGACTATTCTAGATGAGATAAAGTCAAAGTGTGCAATTGGGCATGTAGCACGAGGTGCACATCGTTTCGATATTCTAAAAACCCAAGGCTTGGCCTAAGGTTTCTGAAATATTGAAAAGGATAATTGATATATCCCAAAGTGACTACCATTTGGATATGGCAGACACGAAGGAATTAAAGAAAGGGCGAGGCTCTAACTTTAAAAATATTTGTCTTAGTTATGTTCACAGCTAGTATTGAAATTAGATTTTAATACTTAGTGTGGTACATAAAATATATGTATTGATGTTCAGAATCTGCTTTGAGAAGGATACTGACTTCAAGCTGAGATTCCTCTGCGAATCAGAAACGGGACGAAAATCGCTGTTTTTGACCGTAGATACCTAAGTTTAGGAACTACCCTTTGGTTATATACTTAAATTAGGAACTGTTATAATGTAACTAGTTTGACTAGAGACATTATCTCTATATCAGTGTTTAATCCGTTGCGGATAAAACCTTTATATTATAGAACACTAAGTGTTTTATTATATAAAGATGATACTGAGATAAATACATTAGATGTAAATAACAGAATTTATATTTGAATATAATTAAAATCTCAAACATATAAAAAGACAAATAAATAGCTCAAATTGATTTGATCAATAGAGACTTATTTGTGGCATTGTTGTCTAGGACACAATTTAACGAGACTCGTATATCCACACTTTTGAAGAGTGGGTACTAGGACTGATTTGTCTATTCAAATAAGGTCTGCGAATCTAGTTTATTAGGTAAAGTACCTAAGTACTATTTACTTGGTAATAGTAAAAAGGGCCACCGATCTGTTAGCCCTATTCATGGTGAAGTAAGTGGGCCCATGTCTAGCTAGGCTAGATGTAGATATGAATATTTCGTGACCTTAACGGATGTGGGCATCACGTTATGGTTATGTGTTTCTTTTGAAGAACACAAATCAGAAACTTTTAGAGTTTCGACACGAAGTAAATAAACAGATCGGCTATAGTATTATACCGCCACGGCAAGACCGTAATAGAAAATACTTAAGCAGTAAGTTTCGTATATACTTGAAAGAGTATAGTGTTCTTTCAAATTAAGACTCCTCCCGGAACACGTCAAAGTGACGGTGTGTCCGAACGGATTAACCGAATAATGTTAGACATGATAAGGCTAATCACGAGTCGCTCTGAGCTACTGTTTCCTTCAATAGGATATGTACTAACAGTGCAAAACTTATTTAGAATAAGGTTCCATATAAATCTGTATGACAGATATCATATAGAATATGAACAGGGAAGAAACGAGGTTTCTTATTCCTGATAATTTGGGTATGCCAGGCATAACGATTGGATGATACCAAACTAAGGACCCAAATTGGATAAGTGCCAATATAGGTTATCCTAAAGGAAACCATAAGTATAGTACTTATAAATCTCACATGAGAACAATGTGATTGTTGCTCACCATGCGGTTTTTCCTGAGAGGAATACCGATATGCAGTGGTCAGTGGGAGGATAGTGATACTCGATGAAAATCGGAGTAATACTGTTCAAGGCACAAGGTCCGTAATGGAACACAAATGTTCATCAATGATGAATCTGTACCATTAATCTTCGAATACACAAGAACTGAGTAGATCGGAAAGAGTCAGAAAACGACCTAGGGTATGGGTTTCTGATCTAACCTCATAAGATTTCAATCTTATGAAGGTATATCCACCGACTACGTTTTGAGGAAGTGATACGAGGTATCGACTCCCTATTATGGCAAAGTGCCATGAATCCGAAATGGATTCCATGTATAACAACTATTGAATACTAGTTGTTGTACCACAAGGCATTGTGCCTATTGGTACATTAAACGTCTTCAAGGAAGACATACATGGAAGGCAACATACCAACGTACAAAGCTGGGCTTTTGACGGAAAGGTATCGTTATCAACATTGTGTTAATAACGGTTCAACCTTTTACCTGTTGCCATGGTAAATCCATTTTGAAGATGCTTGTTGATAACTGCATATTTCATTCATATGAAATGTGTCAGTTGCAGATCAAAATCGCTTTCCTGAAATGGAAACCTTTTGGAGGATGCTTACAACATCCTGACGATTTTTTATAACCGACAAACAAGGTTTGCGGGTTATTCGATCCATGTTTGGATTGAAACAAGCATAAGGTTCTTAGAACTGACGTTTTGAAATAATCATAATGGTTTATGATTTGACTCAAAACGAAATAATTCTTGTGTATATAAGGAGGTTAGTGGGAGAGGGCACTGACAATGAAATTCCCATAAAGCAATTGATGAAAGCTTGGCTTTCATAGATATTCTTTCATAGAAATTCTCCGTAAGATTCTGGGGAGTAACAACCTTTATTCAAGGAATAAAGATCTATAAGGATAGATTTGGAGTTGTTAACACTCTCTGGAAATTGTACATTTAAAATGTACTTGTATTGGTGTCTCATACGCTTCGAGCATATGGAGTCACAATCGGGTCAATCCAAGTGATAGTCACTGGATTGAAGATTAAGAACATCTGTTAGTATCTGAGAGAACTAAAGATATTGTCTTAAACTATGGAGATAGAGAACTTGAAGTGACTGGGATCACTGCTGCAAGTTTCCAAACCGGTAAATACTGCGGTACTATAAAAGTTTGAACACTTGGACAGTGAGCTGGAAATCTTCCGAGCAAGATAACTGTTGCCGAATAAACAACAAATGCGGATTATTGCTGCAGCTAAGGTAGCAATAGAAGCCATTTGGATCGAAAATAAATCTAATTAGATTAGATATAGTTCTTTTAGCAGCTGAGCTAGGCGTCAGCACAGGATAAGGAATTAAAGGTCTCATCGACGATTCAGATATATACTTCTATATCATCTGATTCGTTCGGATCATACATCGTGGCGATGTGATGATCGTGTAAATCGCGTCAGAAGATAATTACGCAAATCCGCTGACGAAACCTTTTCTCAGCAATTTGAGCGAACCGTACATAGTTCGGGTGTTAGACACTCGAGTGACTGGCTATGTGCCAAGTGGGAGATTGTTGGACAAATGACCCATAGCGTCACTATTTGCACAGATCATTGTGTTGTTGTAGCAAATTAACTATGTGACAAGGAAATTGCACTCTCATCATTTGTGATTAGATCACCATAGATATATAAATGAAGAGAGGTCCCTATGATTAGTTCCTGGACTGAGAATGATATGAGACAGTATCAGTCCCGAAGGTTTAATCATTAAATATCCCTAGCCGGAGTATTATCGAGATTGGACATCGATAATGCGGAATAGGCTAGTATTGCACTTGTGTGCGTTGTGAGGGCACAACGGCATAGTTCTCATATATATAAGTATTGGATACTTATGCAAGTGCGATAGGAGGTCGTGTTTCACCGATGGTACGGGAAACAGCTTCGCTCTGGATAGACCCCTCGGAATCCCATTGGTATTATGACTATGTGTCTATGGGAGGCCGAAATCAGGGTAGGTGTGTATGGTCTTAACCTGAGACTTACATCGCTAATACTTACGATAATCGATAGACTTTCGTCTTGGTGGTACAGGGCTTTAACCGGTTCTGCGTACACCACTTCTGGGTTTATCAGAGAGTCGTAGTGTATTGGGTGTGATGTCAAGACGGAAGTATCACTTCAGTTATAGTGGAGATGATGTCACGCAGGATATCGGTACTAGTGCTCTTGAGTGATGCGCAACCAATCATGATATTATGACCAGGTCATGAATATCTGATTACAGAGACTAGTTACCAGACATCCGACATGTGCTTCGGACGGGGCAGACACTTATCCAGCCCCAGCCCTAGCACGTGACTATCCGATACTGGGCCGATATACACAATACTACGGTATACTACGCTTGATACAGATCTATATATTCCTGTAAGAATATTTCTGGAGAATTGGGTAGGCATGGCGCTTTGCTAGAAGCCAACCTTGTCTTGTAAATCGGTATAAACGTAGTACGAGGTACTTACGTGTTCGGGTAGTCCGACGACCGTATTTACTGCCAACATATCCGGAGATCTCATGGGTCGCTTCCTGAAGATTCACCGATGATGTTAACTCGCACTTAATTAATCTAGGATTAATTAGAAGAGAGAGAAAATTAATCTGGGATTAATTGCGGAGATATTTTATCTGGGATAAAATATTAATTAAAGAGAGAGAAGGATTAATTTGGAATTAATCGATAAAATAATATATTCGATTAATTATAAGAAATTGGATTTCGACGCGGAATTAAAATTAGATTTTAATTCGGGCAAACGAATTAATTTAGAATTAATTCGTTAGCGACGTGAATAGTGAATTCGCTAGGCGTAATCATTTAATTACGACGCGACGGAAAATTCGTTAATTTGGAATTAGCGAACCCGAGCCCGGGATTATTGCGATCGTATTCGCATTTCGAATTCGAGTGCGGCACGGAAGTCAAATCGAGCGTCAAATCGTTAGTCGCATCAATTGTCAAATCACTTGTCACTTTGAGTGATGTGATGTGACATGACATGTTGTCACTTTTTTAAAGTGACTTGATGTGAATAGTAAAGGTGAAAGGGACTTTGCTTTTTGTGCTTTTTTCTACTTGACTTTTGTATTAAAGTAATACATATGTTTATTTATTTATTTACTTGGTAAATGAATAAATATATAAGAAAATGAAAAGGCTTCTCTCTCTCTAACATGCAAAGACATACGGTCTTTCTTTTTCCCTCTTTTTCTCTCTCGGCTTGGAGCCGTTTTCTCTTCTCTCTTCTCGTTTTTCTGGTTCTGCCGAGAAGTAATGAGAAGCAAGAATTGATTTTTTGCAAACCAAGTGCTAGCACACACATAGGTTATCCTAAGGTGATAGGGAAACAAATTTATGAGCTTGGATTTGGTTTTGGAAGCTTGAAGCTTGGAGCTTCAATGGTGGTTCATCAATGGCCGAATGAACAAGGAGGAAGAAGGTTCAAATTCGTGCATTCCACTTCATCAAGAAGCCATTGCCGAGCTTCATGGAGAGGCAAAAACGCAACTTGTTCTTCCTAGCATCAACCCATCAATGTGAGTATGAATTCCGCCTTACTCCTTTGTGTATTCAACTCGTTTTTATGCATGTTTGTGATCCTTGGGACTTGATTGAAAATTCCAACATTACCAAGCTCTAATAATGCCTTTGATTAAACCCCTTCAACCCACGGTAGTCACGGCTAACTAAATCACAAATCACAATCATTACAAGACATTATTTCGGGGCCGATTCTCTGTCCCCAGTGGAGTCGCCAGATTGTAGGACACAGAACTTGACGACGCTGTTCTAGTCTCGCGGCTTAGTCGGGAGTATGGAGTACACCGCGGGGGACTAAACGAAGAATAACGGAGTCGCCACCCATTGTGAACCGGGAAAATGATTTAAGGTCGCACTCACCCCTCGCAAGGGAAGACCTCAAACCGTTGGGTTCGGAAGAGTCCCTTACTTATGCCACTTGTAATGATATGATTTGTGCAATATCTTAAACGAATCTACGCATCATATATGTTCAAGAATAACCCAAATCTAATTCGTATTCATGAAAATAAATCCTACGCCTAAGTTTGCATGCTTTAAAAGTAAGCCATCATAACGGCAAACATACGATATCACACCATGATCTCATAAGCATATTGAATTATCAAGCACGAAAAATAGATAACAATCTAAACATAAACGTAAATTAAACGCCTATTGTGAAAGAAACAACTAAATCATGCATAAAGAAATACATAATCATACTTTAAAATAAACATACTAGACTAAATCATGTTAAAAAGATAAATAATCTACTAGACTAAATCATGCTCGAATACAAGGTTGGATGAAACGAAGTACGTGTATCTCTCAAGTGGTACGTGGCATTGTATCCCTAGTTCAAACCGCAATACCGTCCATTCGGATTCAGCTACGGAATTTCTGTCCGAGTTTCCATCTGATATACCACAAGAGATAGCACATATTCTGTTCATCCGGAAATCACATCATGCACCAATCCATAATACTCATATGAAATAAAATACTAAAATAAATAAAAATAAAAGATAATAGATAAAGAGGGTGCCCTTAGGTCTAACCTCTTTTGTCGTCTCTCGAAAGCGCGTTACACGGCCGTCGGAAGGGTTGATGCTCCGCAACTCCTCTGGTTCACTGGTTCAACATTTACATTCACTGTTTCACTGTTTAGGCTGCTGTTTTTACTCCGTTTCACGGTGTTTCTGGTCACGGAATTGGCTTACTGGTTTGCGGTAAATAAAGGATTGTTTTGCATTTTTAAGGGATATTGGGTTGCTGTTTTTGATGCAGTTTGCGGTGGTGGACTGGGCAGTTTAAGGGTTGTTTTCACGGTAGTTAATGGACTATTTTGGAATTGGACAGTGGTGATTTATGTGTGCAGTGAAGGGGGGTTTGCGGGTGTTTTGGGGCTGTGCAGTGAGCGTTTTGTGCGTACAGTTGGGCAATTTACGGGTGTTGTTAAGTGAAGAAATATGCGTGTAGTGAGGGGTGTATTGTGAGGGTATTGTGCGGCACTGAAGTGTTGGACAAAATGACCCATAGCGTCACTATTTGCACAGATCATTGTGTTGTTGTAGCAAATTAACTATGTGACAAGGAAATTGCACTCTCATCATTTGTGATTAGATCACCATAGATATATAAATGAAGAGAGGTCCCTATGATTAGTTCCTGGACTAAGAATGATATGAGACAGTATCAGTCCCCGAATGTTTAATCATTAAATATCCCTAGCCGGAGTATTATCGAGATTGGACATCGATAATGCGGAATAGGCTAGTATTGCACTTGTGTGAGTTGTGAGGGCACAACGGCATAGTTCTCATATATATAAGTATCGGATACTTATGCAAGTGCAATAGGAGGTCGTGTTTCACCGATGGTACGGGAAAAGCTTCGCTCTGGATAGACCCCTCGGAATCCCATTGGTATTATGACTATGTGTCTATGGGAGGCCGAAATCAAGGTAGGTGTGTATAGTCTTAACCTGAGACTTACATCGCTAATACTTGCGATAATCGGTAGACTTTGGTCTTGGTGGTACAGGGCTTTAACCGGTTCTGCGTACACCACTTCTGGGTTTATCAGAGAGTCGTAGTGTATTGGGTGTGATGTCAAGACGGAAGTATCACTTCAGTTATAGTGGAGATGATGTCACGCAGGATACGGTACTAGTGCTCTTGAGTGATGCGCATCCAATCATGATATTATGACCAGGTCATGAATATCTGATTACAGAGACTAGTTACCAGACATCCGACATGTGCTTCGGACGGGGCAGACACTTATCCAGCCCCAGTCCTAGCACGTGACTATCCGATACTGGGCTGATATACACAATACTACGGTATATTACGCTTGATACAGATCTATATATTCCTGTAAGAATATTTCTGGAGAATTGGGTAGGCATGGTGCTTTGCTAGAAGCCAACCTTGTCTTGTAAATCGGTATAAACGTAGTACGAGGTACTTACGTGTTCGGATAGTCCGACGACGGTATTTACTGCCAACATATCCGGAGATCTCATGGGTCGCTTCCTGAAGATTCACCGATGACGTATGACTCGCACTATGATTAATCTGGGATTAATTAGTAAAGAGAGAAGATTAATTTCTAGAGAGAGAAAATAATCTGGGATTAATTACGGAGATATTTTATCTGGGATAAAATATTAATTAAAGAGAGAGAACGATTAATTTGGAATTAATCGATAAATAATATATTCGATATATTATTCGAAATTGGATTTCGACGCGGAATTGAATTGGATTTTAATTCGGGCAAACGAATTAATTTAGAATTAATTCGTTAGCGACGTGAATAGTGATTTCGTTAGGCGTAATCCTTTAATTACGTCGCAACGAAAATTCGTTAATTTGGAATTAGCGAACCCGAGCCCGGGATTATTTGCGAGCGCATTCGCATTTCGAATTCGAGTGCGGCACGCAAGTCAAATCGAGCGTCAAATCAAATATCACTTTGAGTGATGTGACAAGTTGTCACTTGATTTGAGTGATTGATGTAGTAGTTGAAAAGTAACTTTTTGCTTTTTGGCTTTGACTTTTGGTAAATTGTTTTGTTTTTGGAAAATGAAATAAATAATATATAAAGCAATTTCATTTTCTAATCTCTCTCTCTCTCTCCACACGGTTTCACGTGAAACCCTTCTACTTCTCTTTTCCCTCTTTTTTTTTTCTTCTTCATCTCCTTCACGGTTTTGGAACCGTTTCTTCCTCTAAATGTTTCTGGTTTGACCGAATCAAGGGGAAGCAAGGAAGAAGACTTAGTGCTAGCACACCATGAGTGATACATAGGTGATAGGGAAACGAATTTATGAGCTTGGATTTGTTTTTGGAGCTTGAAGCTTGGAGCTTCAATGGTGGTTCATCAATGGCCGGTCATGGAGGAGACATAAACCACCAAAACCGAGCAGCCCACAGTCACAGAAGCTCACTGCCGAGCTTAACAAGGAGGAAGAAACGCATCTCGTTCTTTGCATCAAATCCAATCATTGTGAGTATATGATTTCGCCCTTACTCCTTTATGTATTCATGCGAATTTTGTGCTTGATTTTGTTGATCTTGGGACCTAATATAGAAACTCAACAATGGTATCTTGAGCTTTGATCAAGCATGAAAAAGTTAGGGTTAAAATTGGGTAAACTCGATTTAGGCATAATTTGGTTGAATTGTTTGATGAAGTATGCTTGAATGAGGTTGAATTGAAGTTGTGTATGATCAATTTCAAGAAATTGGATTGGATTCAATTTTCCCCAAATTTTGGGCATGACAAATTGGGTAAAATCAATTGAAGCATGATTTGGTTGAATTGATTGATTAAGTATGCTTGTATGTTGATTAATTGAAGTTGTGCATGATCAATTTCAAGAAAATTGGATTGGATCAATTTTCCCCAATTCTTTAGGTTGAACATGTAACTTGAAATTGGGTAAAATGTGTTTGAGCATGTTTTAATTAAATTGGATGTTTAAGTATGCTTAAAACATGTTAATTGAGATTGTGTGTGATCAATTTCAAGAAAATTGGATTGGATCAATTTTCCCCAAATTGGAGGCATGACCGGAATTGGAAGAACCCTAATGTCTTGGAATTAATTTGTTTTTTTGTTTGATCATTGGATGACTTAAAACAATTGGGTAATGTTGTTTTGAAGTTCAATTGGATTGAATTTTGATTTGGAACATTTTTTCCCTTTTAAAGTGGCTTGGCCGAATCTTAATGAACATGAAATTCATTGTGATTTTTTGTTTTAATTCATTGGATGAATTGAATTGATTTGGGAAATGATGATTGTGGATTCAATTGGATTGAAACCGAATCGGATTGAAAAACCCCTAATTGCCGAGACTTAAAGCATGTAATTGGGTTTGATTTTAATTGAATTGTGTTGGACACTATTTGATAATTAAAGTGCATGATTAATTAGGCGAATTGATGTTTTAGAAATGTTAATTGGGTAATTGATTGTGTATTACACTTAGGTTAATTAATTGTGAAATTTGGAATTTTATAAGTTAATTAATTGGGCTTGATTTTGGAAATTGGGCTTGTTAGGTTGTAATTGGGCTTTTGGGCTTTGTTGTAACAAAGTTGGGTTTAGGCAAAATTGGTTGGATCCAATTAGGCCCAAAACCGAATCCAAAAGGTCCAATTATGACTTAATGGACCTTAATTATTTAATTGGGCCTAATGGGCCAAAATTAATTTAAAGGCTTATGGGGTAACTCCCGGATTGGATTTTGGTTGTTCGGTTTGACCCGAGTTGACCAAAAGTCCACGCCTTATAGAAATTAATTAAAAGCCCATTGGACTTTAATTAAATAAACATTAGACGTTAATCGGGCTTTGAAACCCGTTGCGATTAAATTTGGAATTTAAGTCTTAAAGGTTCGTTAATAAAGGTGTAATATTTAATTTGGAATTAAATAGTGAATTAGAATTAAATGCGTATTAAATTGGATTTAATTATGTAGTTTAATTTAATTCAAGAATTCGTACTTTGAGTACTTATTCGCAAAACGAGTTTGACTCGAGCAAAAATCAAATTGTTGTTTGAACATTGGATGATCACTAATTATCAGATTAATTAATTGGATTTGATTGATTGATAACATGCTTGTATGAATACATGGTTGCGATGCATGAATAATGTATATCGGATGGATATTAGTCGGGTGGGACGATTTTGGAAATTGTAATAAATTTGATTTATTAATTGGACCTGCGAGTCCAGCCTTATCACCTCTATACTCTTTGTATTCTCTTCTCACCTATTCCCCTCAATCTAAATGAGGTTTCTTTAGAAGTGTAGTGTAACGGGTAGAAGTAAATAAATGTGCTAGCTTTGGAGAGAGAAAATGAGAGATTTGATCTAGGATCAATGTAAAGTATCCATACGCATATCATTATTATTTTATTTCATATGCGCTTTATTATGTGTTAGAATGCATGTTTAAGGGTGTATGAGGATGAGACCTTAACAAAGATAATAAATTGGTAGCCAATTGCACGCGAAAAACCCTCGCTCAATATCAAGTGTTTTTCCTTCCATTGAGTGATTCTCACTCAAGATCCGAGATTGGCATTGGCTTGTTGGCCAAAGTCAAGCCCTTTGTCCATCGAAGATGTATTTGAATCACGAGAGTTTTGTTCCATATCGGTGTCTTGTCCAAGTTGTGGTTTGTTGGCCAAAGTCAAGACCACTTCTTGTCCATCGACATTGATTACGAAGCTTTCCATGGTCAATGGGTCACACTTGACTGGGATCACTAGGTTTGTTGTGCCAAAGCCAAGGCTTAGTTGATTCAGAGGAAAAAGGTTAGGTAATACATTGGATGTATTGGCATATATAAGATATATGTTTAGGATTTGGATATCCGCCTACTGGATCTAGGAATTGGATGGGATCCAATTGATCTTCGAGATCTACCTAGTTAATTATCATACAATTTGTTGGCCAAAGTCAAGATTGTGTGATATTTAACGGGATCCTAGCCCACTAGGAAACACGGTTTCCCGAGTACTCGACAGAGGGTTAGAGGCTCGCCGAAAAATAGTGGGAGGCAAGAATTGAATTTGCAATACTCGTTCAATTACTCGCCATACGCACTCATTCAAATTATTCGTCGTTAGATTAATGTTAGTTGGACTAATATTTAAATTGTTGTTTTAATAAACAGTTGGACTGTATTATATTTGATTATATATAATTGGATTATATTAATCAATATATTTGAATTAATTAATTCAGTTTACAGTTGATTTTATAGTTGGACACTATAGTAATCAATGTAATTGAGGTTAATTAATTTAGATTATATTGATTATTTAGTTGGACTATTATAATCATTATAATAAATAGTACCACAAATCGTTGATTATATAGTTGGACTATTAGAATCAAGATATAAAAATGAAAGATTAATGTTTAAGACATAATCCTGGGCGAAAATGTATTTAAACGGTTTTATTTTTCAAATTGGGAATTAATTTCAGGATGGTCCTGGAAAAATAATGAATTATGCCTAAAGCCCGAGTTAAGCAAATAGTGGAATATGAAATTTGGAATATTCATATAGTGATAATTATAGTGCTTAATCCGTTATACTTTGATTTTAGAAAGTACTAAAATTGCAATAAATAATTCTTGGAGAATTAATGATTATTCTCAATGAGACAAAGTCAAACTTTGCAATTAGGCAAGTTGTGCAAGGCACACCTTACTTCGATATTCTAGAAACCCGAGGCTTGGCCAAAAGCTACTGGAATTTTTAAAATGGCAAAGGCAAAATCATTATAATCTTTTGGGGAAGATATAATGATATATCCTAAGAAGGAATTGAAGACGAGCAAGGCTCTTACTTCAAAAATGTTTGTCATAATTGTGTTCACAGCAAGTATTAAAATTGGATTTTAGATACTTAGTGTGGTACATAAAATATATATATTGATGTTCAAAATCTGTTTTGAACAGGATACTGACTTCAATGAGATTTATCTGTGAATTGAAAACGGGACGAAAGTCGCTGTTTTAACCGTAGATATCTGAATTTAGGAACTACCTTCGGGTTAGTACTTAAATTTAGAACTGTTATAATGTAGCTAGTTTGACTAGAAACATTATCTCTATATCGCGTATAACCCGCTGCGGATGTACCTTTATATTCTAGAACACTAAAGTGTTTCATTATATAAAGATGATATTGAGATAAACACATTAGATGTGAATAACAGGATTTTTATTTTGAATATAAATAATATCTCAAATATATAACATGACAAATAAATAGCTCAAATTGATTTGATCAGTTAAGAAACTTAATTATGGCATAGTTGTCAGGGACACTACTAAACAAGAATCGTATATCCGTACTTTTGAAGAGCGGGGTACTATGACTGATTTGATTCCATTCAAATAAAGTCTACGAATCTAGTCAATTTGGGCAAAGTGCCTAAAACTCTATTTACTTGGTAAAAGTGTAAATGCCACCGATCTGTTAGCCCTACTTCATAGTGAAGCAAGTGGGCCCATGCCTAGCTAGGCTAGATATGGATATGAATATTTCGTGACATGTACGGATGTGGCATCGCGTATGGTTATGTGTTTCTTTTGAAACACAAATCGGAAACTTTTATAGTTTCGACACGAAATAGACAAATAGATCGGCTAAAGTATTAAACCGTCATGATAAGACTGTAATGGAAAATACTTAAGCAATAAGTTTCTAGTTTTTATGAAAGAGTATAGTATTCTTTCAAATAAGGACTCCTCCCGGAATACGTCAGTTTGACGGTGTGTCCGAACGGATTAACCGAATTTTGTTAGACATAATAAGGTTAATCACGAGTCGCTCTGAGCTACCATTTCCTTCAACGGATAAGCTTTAAAAAGTGCAAGAACATATTTTGAATAAAGGTTTCATAACAATCTGTTTGACAGATATCATATTAGATATGAACGGGAAAGAAACCGGGTTTCTCATTCTTGACAAGGGTTCAGCGTTGGCGATGCGTGGACCAAAAAATTACCTATAAATTGAGGCCGAATTCATTTGAAATTTTCATACCTTCTTCTGGGGATTTCCTTAAGAATACTAAGAAGATTGTATCTTGTTTGTTTATTTACAGCTTTCTTGTATTTAATTTTTATTTTATGCAATAGATCTTTCTTTATTTTACTTTTTCAGTATGAGGAGGTAACTCCCATCTGCTGGGGTGAAAGGTAAAGCTTTTATTACTAATATTTAGATTAATCTCCCTTAATTATAATATATAAACTATTTTAAAACCTGACTTAATGAGATAGATACCGCCTTTATGGTCGGTTGGACTTAATTAAATTGATTTCAACCTGATTAAATTGGATACCGCCTTTATGGTCGGTTGGAATTAATCATAAATTTGACTTAATCAGGATACCGCCTATATGGTCGGCTGGTAATGTCATGCAAAGTTTATATACTATAATAAAGGAGATATCTAAATTAGAAGTAATAAAAATGGATCCTCTAAACAAAGTATTTTCTCTTATTATTTATTTATATTTTTAATTTCCAAGCTTTACTTTATGTCATTTATTTTATTTATGTCTTTAATATTCCTAGATATGTGTGGTAACTAAACCTTTTATCTAGGGTTGTGATGAATTCCCATATCACCATTTAAAAAGTGGTTATTTTTGTGTCTTGGGCAATATAAAGGTTATTTATTGAGTCTTAAGCTTAAAGCTTCTTGTTAACTGGCCATTAATAAGATTGATTTGGTAAACTTAAAAAAAAAATTGACGAAGGAATTTTAGGTTTCAGCCTTAGACTCAATAACTCACGATCTCATCTTAGGGCATGGTGACCCTTAGGTAGATTTCCTTCCAGGATAGACATATACATATCGGGCGGGGGTAGCCATAATTGGAACTTAATCTTAATGAATTCAAGTAATTTGGTTAACATAGACATATGATTAATTGGATTACTTTAGGTGTTTGCACCTGACCATCGACAGAGGCTTTTGCATAATTTCGTGTTCCAGGTTAATAAATCGATATATTGCACAAACATGAGATAGTCACTTCATCTTTATAAGATATTTTCACAACCCTAGATAGTTTTATATAATATTGAATTTTCCTTTAATTTACTTTCGAACTACTTTATTTACTTATTTTCAGACAAAAATCAACATCCAAACAACAATAAATCTATTAGATACTCGTAAGCATTTAACATCATAAATTAATAGCTAAGGTATTAAGTGCTTATGGGATCGATACATTTTATACTACTTGAGCGATACGTGTGCTTGAATTACGTGTGTGTTTACCACCGATCAAGTTTTTGGCGTCGTTACCGAGGACTTATTTATTTTTCACTATTAATTTTAGGGTTAGATACCTTTACATGTATCTAATTTATTTTTACTTATTATTTTTGTTCTCTTGTGTTTCAGTTTCTCAGACACTACATGAGAAGAACCAGAAGCTTTGAAATCCGTCCGCTTGACCCAGAAATTGAAAAACCATCAGACAGTTGAGAAGTGAATGACATGAAGGTCAAAAAGCACTGATCAACATGGAACATGAACCTTTGGAAGTTGCACCACCAATTTCCATTCGAGACAGAACTATTTTGGTGGTTGACGGCTTCATTTCATGCATTGTACTTCCTCACTTACTAGCAATTACGTGTGACATCAAAACACGCATTCAGATGATACATCAATCGGTTCAGTTTGGAGGGAATGCAACTGAAGATCCTAATGCCCACATCAGCAACTTCCTGGAAGTTTGTGGCACATTCAATTATAACTGAGCGGCAGAAGAAACATTAAGACTACGTGTGTTTCCATATTCCTTGAAAGACAGAGCTAAAGCTTGGCTTCATTTACTACCAGCAGGTTCCATCATAACTTGGAACACTTTTGCCACCAAATTCCTTACAAAGTACTTTCCCCCATCCAGAACTGCAAAGCTGAGGAATGACATTACATCTTTTATACAACATGATTTATAATCCATCTGCGAAGCTTGGGAAAGATACAAGGAGTTGCTCAGAAAATGTCATCACCATAAGATTGCAAAGCGGCTACAAGTCCAAATCTTCTATAATGGACTTTCTGGACTAATGAGAACAACAATAGATGCTGCTATTGGATGAGCTTTAATGGCAAAAGGAGAGGATTAGGCCTGGGACCTAATTGAAGAAATAGCCAACAACAATTCTTTGTAGGCAACAGAAAGGAGCATGATTCAACGAATAGCAGGAATTTAGTTGGAGCCAACACAATAATGAATGCCAAGCTGGATCAGATATGCAAATTCATGGAAAGTCTTAGCATGCAGGGTAATGTTGGATCCACAAGTTCACCATATGGAGGAGCATCAGAGGAAAAATCATACAACCAACATGATAAGACGGTGAATTATGTCAATAATTTCAACAGATAGGGGAACAATCCATATTCCAACACCTACAACCCAGGGTGGAGGAATCATCCCAATTTCGCATGGAGCAACAATTCAGGGCAAAGGAACAACCCACCACTAGGATTCCAACGGTAAAACAAAGGCCATGAGTATGAAAAAGAACCTGGAATAATAGAAGTGTTGGCCCATTTGAAAAAGCTTGAAGCAAAATACGACTCTCAAGCAGCATTAATTCAAAATCAAGCAGCTTCTATTAATGCACTGGAGAATCAAATGTGACAACTGGCCAATGCTCAGAGTTACAGACCATAAAGTAACCTTCCTTGCAACACATAACCAAATCCAAGGAACCGAGGGAAGGAGCAATGACAAGCCATTACTTTGAAAAACGGTACTGAAATCAACAAAGATATTGGAATCAAGGCATCCACTGAGGAAGTTCCAAAAGAAAGCAGCGAAGCAGATCCACAGATGGAGGAAAAATAGGTAAAAGAAAATGATCAAGAAAGATTCACTCCACCTCCACCTTTTCCACAACATCTCCAGAAACATAAATTGGACAAGCAGTTTGCTCGATTCCTGAGGATCTTCAAAAGGCTGCATATCAACATTCCCTTTGCAGAAGCATTGGAACAAATGCACAACTATGCCAAATTCATGAAAGGTATTCTTTCACGAAAGCGAAGTTTGGGAGATTACGAGACAGTAGCATTGACAGAAGAATGTAGCACCATCATTTAGAGGAAGCTTCCCCCAAAGTTGAAAGATCCTGGCAGTTTCACCATTCCTTGCACCATAGGGGAATATTACTTCAATAAGGCTTTGTGTGATTTAGGTGCCAGCATTAACTTGATGCCTTTGTCTATTTACATGAAACTGCAGATTGGAGAAGAAATACCCACCTCATTACTCTACAGCTTGCTGACATATCACTCATATTTCTGAGAGGTGTAGTGGAAGATGTATTGGTTAAAGTCGAAAAATTCATTTTCCATGTAGATTTCATTATCATTGACATGGAAGAAGACAAAGATGTACCTATCATCCTCCGGAGACCATTCTTGGCTACAGGTCGAACTGTTATTGATGTACAAAAATGAGAACTAACCATGAAAGTGCAGGACCAAGAAGTTACATTCAATGTTTTCAAAGCCATGAAATTCGCGAACAACAAAAAGGATGAGGAATGTTTCAGAATTGATGTTTTAGATAGTATCATCCAGGATACTGATGCAAAGCAACTTTCCACAGACAAACTTGAAGCTTGCATCACCAACATGACTGACAGCGAGCTAGATGATGAAATTTTGAAATGTATCAACTATCTTGATAGACCATTTCACTTTAAATCGACACCACAGGTGGAAAGTTTGGAACTACCGAAAAATGAGCAAACCAAGCCTTCTATTGAAGAACCACCGTAGTTGTAATTAAAGCCACTTCTAAGCCATCTCAGGTATGCATTCTTAGAAAACTCTTCTGATTTACCTGTGATTATTTCTTCGTCTCTAAAATTTGAGGAGGAAGATAAGTTGTTGAGAGTGTTAAGAAAGCCATTGGCTGGACTGTAGCAGACATTCGAGGCATTAGTCCATCATTTTGCATGCACAAAATTCTGATGCACGATGAGTACAAAGCCACAGTGGAGCATCAACGGAGATTAAATCCAATCATGAAGGAGGTTGTAAAGAAAGAAATTATCAAATGGTTGGATGCCGGCATCATTTACCCCATCTCTGACCGCACTTGGGTGAGTCCTATGTAATATGTGCCAAAGAAATGAGGAATAACTATAGTCACAAATGAAAAGGACAAGCTGATTCCAACAAAACGGTGACTGGATGGAGAGTAGATCATGGACTACAGGAAGCTGAACAAAGCAACAAGGAAAGATCATTTCCTGCTACCATTCATCATTGACCAAATGCTAGACAGATTGGCGGGACATGAATTTTATTATTTTCTGGATGAATATTCGGGGTACAACCAGATTTCCATCGCCCCAAAAGATCAGGAGAAAACCACTTTTACATGTTCGTATGTGTAGGCATTGCATTTTCGCATGTGAAACCCGATGAGGAGTCTTATTTGGAGACAACTACCTTTTAAGTCACGGAAGCCGCGGGAAACGGATATCGGAAGGGGAAATTCAGAATACACAAGCTCACTGTCTTCGTTAGTGCTGCGTTCGTTACTTCGTTCGAACGGGAAACAGATTGCGGGTGTTCGTGTCGCGTTCGAGGACGCGTTCGAACGGTGTCGGTGATTCTGGTTTTGCTGCTAGCCTCACGCCCAGCCCATGTAGCTCCCCAAAACCTATAAAACACATCCCAAATTAAATAAATAAATATTAAATTAAATATTAAACATTAAAATAAAACATTTAAACCATTTACCAATTAAAATAAACAATTACCAACTTAAACTAAAATCATGCCTAAATTAAACAAATCACATACTAAATCAAAATATAATCATACAAATTAAAATCAATCCTAACCAATTAAAGACGATCATATATTTGACTTCCTAATCTAATAAGATATTTACCAATCTAAAATATTTGTATTCCTAAGCCAACACAAATTAAATATACAACTCCTAATTTAAAATATTTTGTCCCCCCTCAATCTTGTGTATACCTTCTCATCTCTCCTAATTTGGAACAAGATCTCTTCCCTTGTCAACCCTAACCCTTCTCTATATAAACCACCCTTCACCAAGCCTCTTGCTCTCCTCTAGTTCACGCATATACAAAAAAAAGAAGCCTTCCCATTGACGCCCATTGTAAGCAAGAAACAACAGAATTTCTCTCTTCTTTCTCCCTCCATAACCGAAAATAACAAGCCTTCCTAAAGCCACTGGAAACCAGCCCCTGCACCCCTCTAAAACACGCCCAAGTAGCCTCTAAAAACACCTAAAACAGCAGCTCAAATCACCTTAGAGCACAGCAAAAATCCTCCCAAAACAGTCCCAAAATCCCAAAAACAGTAACATAAAAACTACATAGATAATCTTAAAAATCATCACATATAATTGCACTAAGAACCCACACAAACTTGGAATAGTTCTTTGAAAACGTTAAAACAGGTGGCCAGTGCAGTGAGCAGCAAGACCGAGGCCCAATAGGAGCAGAACGGAGTTCGAACCGCAAGCAAAATAGCAAGGCAGTGAGCTAGGACGCTGAACCAGTGAACCGGAAAAGTTGGTGGAGCTTTACCCCCTTTCGATCTCCGTGGAACGCGAGTCCGAGAGCGGCTTGAAAAGGTTAGACCTGAGGGTATCTTTCACACTTATTCTCATTTCCTTTCTGGTCGTTTATTTTGATTATATTTTCTGTATTTGTGGTATTCGTTGTATGTATGATGTATGTTGTGGGTATTGGATGAATGAGAGATGTGTCAACTCTCGCGGTATATCGGATGGAAAACCGGACATAAATTTCATAGCCGATTCCGAATGGACGGTAATATGATCTGTACTCGGGCCACAACTCCACGTACCGCTTGGGTAAACGGCACCATCTTTCTTTTGTTGTGCTGCTTTTGCTTATTAGTTTTCTTTACTTGAATTCAATATGTCGTTTAGTTATGCATGATTCAACCAAGCGCATGGGCTTAGTGAGTTAGTCCAAAGGTCCTCCATTTGGGAGACAAAGAGCCGAAAAGGCCACCTTTGTGACACTACTTCGCCGCGCCGGTTGATGTATGTTGGTTGGATGCGAGATACGTTCAATCGGGCATACTTAGTTTGATATTATTATCTTTATTTTCGTATGTATAATTCAATCGAGCGCATGGGCTTAGTAAGAGTGATGAGTGAGATCCCCTATGGGGAGGGACTAAAAGCCCTTTACCACGATGCTTTGCCGCGCCGATGATGTGTGTTCGGTTGGATACAAGATACGTTCAATCAGGCGCACTATGTCTGATATTATTTATTTCATGTGTTGTGATGTGACGCGCATGGGCTTAGTATGTTGGTCTAAAGGTCCTCTTTGAGAGATCAAGAGCCCCAAAAGGCCACCTTTACGGCAGTGCTTCGCCGCGCCCCTTTATTTCGTGTTTATGTATTGCATCCCATTTCATGCATCAGGTCTGTTTCCGTTCGAACGCGTTTACGAACGCAACTCGAACGCGCATACATTTTGCTTATCATGCATCAGGTCTCATTTCCATTCGAACGTGTTAAAAATCGCCATACGAACGTGAGCATTCTGTTTCATTTACGTTCGACCGTTTACGAACGCAACTCGCACGCGCATACATTTTGCCTTATCATGCATCAGGTCTCATTTCCGTTCGAACGCGTTATCAAACGCCATACGAACGTGAGCATTCTGTTTCATTTACGTTCGAACGCGTTTACGAATGCAACTCGAACGCGCATACATTTTGCCTTATCATGCATCAGGTCTCATTTCCGTTCGAACGCGTTATCAAACGCCATACAAACGTGAGCATTCTGTTTCATTTTCGTTCGAACGCATTTACGAACGCTACTCGAACGCGAGCATTCTGTTTCATTTTCGTTCGAACGCGTTTATGAATGCTACTCGAACATGAGCATTCTGTTTCATTTCCGTTCGAACGCGTTTACGAACGCTACACGAACGTGCACACACTGAACTAAGTCTGTCTTATTATATTCATGCATAATTGCCTCTTGGTTGATCTTTCTGGTGCAAATATGTAATGTATTACAATTCATATGCTTATGTCATGATAACATTTGAGTATTATTCCTTGTGGTATATCGGATGGAAACCCAGAAGTAAATTCCGTAGCCGATTCCGAATGGACGGTAGTGCGGTCTGTACTTGGGTACAATTCCACGTACCACTTGGAAAAGTGCCCGCATGTGTGATTGTATGGTTAATATGTGGCGCTTGTGTTTTTCCTGAATGTGATATGTAAATAAAGTTGTAGGTTCGCTGCTATCTTGATATATGTTAAGCATGCAATTTAAATATGAGATATATGTGAAAATGTGCACATAAGTTTTATTTGCATAAGAGAATTTAGAAGCATGATACTCTTGGAAATAAGTGTTACTTAAGTTAATTAAATTATTACATGAATCCTTTCATTACAAATGACATAAGTAAGGGACCATTCCGAACCCAACGGTTTGAGGTCTTCCCTTGCGAGGGGTGAGTGCGGCCTTAAATCTTTGTCCCGGTTCACACCGGGTGGCGACTCCATGTTATGTAATCCTTCCCAACTAGGCCGCGAGCCTAGGAACGGCGTCGCCCAGTTTCTGTGTCCTACAGTCTGGCGACTCCACTGGGATAGAAAGTTGGCCCCAAAATATTGTCTTGTAATGTTGGGATTTATGTATTAATTGACCATGTCTATAGTGGATAAAGTGGGGTTTAATCAAGGGCACTTTGAGGCTAGGTAATGGTTGTGTTCTTCCTTCACTCACTACCTTTCTAGAAGGAAAAGCTGTGAGGACACCTATATGGCCATCTACTCGTAGCCTTTGTGATGGACTAATTTGGAGGACTCGTTGTTTATCCTGACAACAAGCGATAAGAGCCTAAGAGGCTTGGGTATTAAGTGAGCCTCGCTCCACCTTCCCTCTGGGGGATCTACAACGGGAAATCCATTTGACAGTCCGTCACACACCATAGCTCATTGGCACGTACCTTAGTGTATAAAAAGGGATACGCTCACTCGGTCGCTTGAACCCTTGAGTGGGAGGAGACCTAGTTGTGGGCTATCCTTCGCCAGTGAGAGCCTTTGTCCATACTCTTGCAAATCCACCCATAGACTGGTTTATATGGTTAAAGTAACAATTATTTCCTGAATATGTGCTTGTGGACCATCCTCATTTGGATGCAGTTGGACTATTGTCAGAAATGCCGGCTTGCTGGGCCATTTAAACTGGAGCAAGTTCGTACTGTATGGCTATTAGGCCCAAGGCTTCTGAAATGTTGATGGGCCATTATGTAAAAATTATTATGTTATGTTTGCATTATCTCCCTTCTATGCTTATGTTGGGAACATCACCGTTTGGATCCATTTGGACCATTTGTCATGGGATATGGGCTTGTTGGGCCATTTAAACTGGGATAATAACGTATTTTATGACTATTGGGCCAAAATCTTCTAAGTGATTGATGGGCCACCTTGTGCTTGTTTTCAGAATATTATCATTTGGATTTAGTTGGGCTCTTTGCCATAAGACATGAACTCGTTGGGCCATTTAAACTGGGACGGGTTCACCCTTATGACAGTTGTCCCAAAGGCTTCTAAAATGATAATAGGCTGATTTGTTTGAGAATTTTTGATTTAATATATGTTATATATTTCTTATGCATATCATACATGCATACCCTGTTAACATCCTCTGTGTCTTAAAAGACACCATAGATACCGTTTGGGTTAGAGATGGACAAGGCTCACTAAAAGAATAAGTATGAGTGAATCCGATAATGAGGTGTCCCGTATGGATCAGTTAGAGAGTGGTCTCGCTAAGATCACTGAACAGTTGCAGGCTTTGACTACTGCTATGGCTGGTATAGCTGGGTCTCGTGCCAGGGTTCATTCTGGGGATGTGAGGCAAGAGGAATCTCCGAACAGATTGGGGGATGATATCCCCGCTTTTGATGATGATATGGCAGAGTATGCAGCAGGCAGAGTATCTGGGTCTCAGAAAGAGTTACAGAAACTTCGGGATCAGGTTGAGTCAGTTACCCGCAAGATGAGGAGGGAAGAATGGGATTTGCTGGATTATGACACGTTGACTTTTGAGGAACAGTTGCCTGCACAGTTCAAGATGCCAGATATGGCTAAGTTCAACGGGAATGGGGATCCGAGGGTGCATCTCCGACAGTTGTATCAGTCATGAGTTCGGTTGGCTTATCTCAGCGCCAGGTGCAGAGAAATGTTTGGAATGTCACTGAAGGAGCTCCCGTGGTATGGTACCACAGTTTGGAGAAGAAAGTGAAGGAGGATTGGAGGGAGTTAGCTGATGCTTTCCTGAAACAGTATGTCACTGACTTGGAGATTGATTTGTCACTCCGTGATATGGAGAATGTTTAAGCAGAAAGCGGAGGAGAGTTTAAGGAATATGTGACCGGTGGTGGAGGGGTCAGTTATTGAAAATACAGACTAGGCCTCGGAGAAAGGATCGGATCAAGATGATTATCAAGGGCACCAAGCCCTCCATTTATGGCAAGTTGAGGAGGATGACCTCCATGATTGCAGACTTTCGGCAGTTGAGGGAAACTGTCATGGATATTGAGGAAGAAGAGCCGAGAAAAGAAAATTCTATGGTCTGAACAGGAGGCCATTGGGGGAGCATCGGGAACAAAGCCCGTTTTGCTGAAGTTGCTGCTATCCGGAATAGGCAGTTTCTAACTTGGGACGGCCCCTGTCTAAGGTGCTAGAGAAATTGAAGAGGCAAGGGCTTTTAAAACCCTTGGATACCAAACCATTACCCAATCCCCTACCACCACATATAACCTAAGCCTTTATTGCCACTTCCACCAACAAAAAGGCCATGACACCGACAATTGCGCCCGACTTCGCCATGAAGTCCATGACCTGATAGACTCCAAGAAAATACCCAACCCAGAAACAGAACAACCTGATACACACATAAATCCCTTACCCAACTACCGTGCCGTACCATCACCAGCCTATATGATCAACTCTGGCCTTCCAGAAGACCTACCTTGTCTTAAAATCCTTTCAACCTCAAGCCTTTTGCCTGGGAATCTGGGATGCACTAGTGAGGATGAGTTTGAGCAAGAAGAAGAACTTTTGGCTTGATTTCTCTAGCAGGGATGAGGAGGAAGTAATGGGAATGACACGTAGCGGTCGTTTTTACAATGATATGGCGGAAAAGGGTAAGGAAGCTGTGACAGATGTAGAGAAGTGGTTGAGTGCAGAAAAAACTGAAGGATTCATGACAGATGAGAAATACTAATAGGGATATAGTGCTGAGGCAATTGAGGAAGACTAGAGCACAAGTGAGTATCTGGGAACTATTATGTGCATTCGGGAGCCCATAGACAGGCTATGGTTGAGGCCTTGAGCAAGATTGTGGTACCGGAGGATGCCAACCCCGCAATGTTTGTTGGGTCAGTTCAGAAGGAGGCTTTGCAGATATCCTTTTCTGCTGAGGATGAACTCCCTGTGGAGGGAAAGGAATCATAACAGGCCTCTATTTATCAGGGCCGAGGTGAGGGGTAAGAAAACTTCATGTGTGATGGTGGATGACGTTCGTCCATCAATGTGTGCCCGTTGAAAATTCTGGCAAGGTTGGGTATGAAAGCAACAGACTTGGACCCCTCCAGTATGACTTTTAAGATTATGATGATAGTAAGCGGGGAGTTGAGGGTACCTTTGTGGCTGTGGTCAAGGTAGGGCCGATTGAAGATGAGGTTGAGTTCATAGTGCTGGACATCCCAGCCACTTTTGCCTTATTTGTGGGGAGGCCTTGGTTTCATAAACTTGGGGGTGTGCCTTCCACTTTGCATCAGATGATCAAATTCCCGTATGAGGGAGAAATTGTTACCATCTGGGCTGAGTTAGATAATGCCGTGGCTGCCTGGAGATACTACCTTTCACAAGGTTCCAGGTGTCAGCCACTTTTGAGGAGTGGGTGGATCATAGGGTGGCTAGGATTATGGAGAAGAAGTGTTTAAGTGAGCCGGGTAAAGGTTCAAAAATTGCCGGATTTCAGAGGACGGACTACTCGGAAGGGTTTGGGGTACAAATCTGACGGAGAGAGAAAAAAGCCGAAGGTCAAGAAAAATGGCCTGAGACTGATGAGTTGCTTTGTGAAAGCTTCAGGGTATCAAGGAGAGCCTGAACCTGTGGAAGTCAATGGGATTGTGGTGCCTGGGGGTGAGATCTTCCGGGATTGGTTGGATGGGTGAGAAACCACTGACTGGAGAAGCTGTGGAAACAGAGATTTGGGGAGGAGGAATTGATGAAGTTAGAGGGCCTGACTCTGGGAGAGGATGAAAAGCCTGAGGAAGACCTGATTGCAGAGGAAGAAGTGTCTCTAGATGACGAAGACATTTACCTTCCTGATTTGTTTGAATGTACTTCCGCATTATCCAATAATAAAGACATTTCTTTTGCTTACTTGCCTGAGTCATTTCCGTTTACTCTCTGCATGAATCAAGCATATTTGACATCAGTTCAGCCAGTACTATTGCATTTAACTTGGGTACACTTGAGAACCCCAAAGAAATTTAATTGCAAGTGAAGTAACCTCCGAAGAAAGGGAGAAACTAGAAGAAGTGTTGGTCAGATATGCCAAAGTATTTGCTTGGTCTTATGAGGACATGCCCGGGTAGACAGAAACATTGCCCAGCACACAATACCAACTTATCCAAATATGAGGCCAGTAAAGCAGAAACTTCGACGGATGAGACCGGAATGGGCTGAGAAAGTCAGAGAGGAAGTCAAGAAACAGATAGATGTGGGGTTCCTGGAAATAGTAAAATATCCAGAGTGGTTGGCTAATATAGTGCCAGTGCCGAAGAAAGATGGGAAGTCAGAATGTGTGTAGACTACAGAGATCTCAATAAAGCTTGTCCGAAAGATGATTTCCCTTTGCCGCATATAGATGTTCTGGTTGATAGTGCGGCTTTGTCTGCTATGTATTCATTTGCAGATGGATTTTCAGGTACAATCAGGTTCTCATGGCTGAGGAAGATAAACACAAGACTGCATTTGTTACCGAGTGGGGTACCTATTGTTACAAGGTAATGTCGTTTGGGCTTAAGAATGCAGGAGCTACTTATCAGCGGATGGCCACTACACTCTTCCATGACTTGATGCACAAAGAGATTGAGGTGTATGTGGATGACATGATGGTGAAATCAGAAACGAGAGTTGGGCATTTTGAGGCATTGGAAAGGTTCCTTCAGAGAGTTGACAGATATAACCTGCGGCTTAACCCCAAGAAATGTGTGTTTGGGGTGACATTAGGGAAATTGCTTGGCCATACAGTGGGAATGGGCGGAATAGAGGTAGACTCTGAAAAGATCAAGGCAATCACAGAAATGCCTGCACCGAAGACAGAAAAGGAAGTCAGGGCATTCTTGGGAAAGATTCAGTACATCAGCCGGTTTATTGCCAAGTTGACATCGGTATGTGAGCCTATCTTCAAGCTGTTGAGAAAAGATCAGCCAGTGAGATGGCATGAACAGTGTCAGACCGCCTTCGACAGAATCAGAGAGTACTTAGTGAAGCCACCCGTATTGAAACCTCCGAGGCCGGGTAGACCTTTGATATTGTACTTGGCTATAGAATCAGAAGCATTGGGGGGTATGATGGTACAGGCAGATGAGACAGGGGTAGAACATGCAGTTTATTATCTGAGTAAGAAGATGCTCCCGTATGAGGCTCGATATCAGGAGGTTGAGAAGATCTGTCTTGCAGTGGTATGGGCTTCCAGAAAGTTGCGACATTACTTCCAGTCTTACAAGATCCAGGTGGTGGCAAAAGAGAATCCTCTGAAATATCTTCATTCAGTGCCTTCACTAGTGGGAAAGCTGGGCCGATGGTTGGTATTGTTGACAGAGTTTCACATTGAGTATCTTACCTCCAAGGTGATCAAGGGACGAGCAGTAGCGGAGTTTCTGGCATTGCAACCTGTTGAGGGGGATCAGTATAAGTTTAAGTTTCCAGACGAAGAGATCCAAGCAATAACAGTTCAGAGATGGAAGATGTATTTCGACGGGGCAGTGAATTACAAGGGACCCGGAATTGGGATCGTGATAGTAACCCCTGAGGGAGAGACTTTGCCTTTGGCCAAGAGGTTGACATTCAGGGTAACTAACAACATGGCCGAGTACGAAGCATGTGCCTTTGGTTTGACAACATTGATAGCCTTGAAGGCCGGGAGTGTGGAAATCTATGGAGATTCTATGTTGGTAGTCCAGCAGATGCGAGGAGAATGGGAATTGAAAGAGGAACGGTTGAAGCCTTATCTTTTTCACCTCAGAAAATTGGCGCAGGTTATCCCCGAGTATAAGCTTCAGCACCTACCGAGAGAAGAGAATCAGATGGCAGATGCATTGGCTACACTAGCAGCGACTTGGGAAAATCCAGAGAAGTTAGTGATGAGACCGTTGGTACTGACAACAGCAAGTAAACCTGCTTATGAGATAGAAAGAATTCTGGAAGTTGAGGTTGACGACGGTAAACCTTGGTATTATGACATTCAGAGGTATCTGGAACATGGTGAATTCCCGGAAGGGGCGGGCAGAAAAGATAGAATAGCCATTCAGAAGTTGGCTTCTCAGTATGTGACTTTGAGAGGGGAACTGTACAAGAGGCAGGCAAACGGCATTCAGTTGAAATGTTTGAGAAAAGAAGAAGCTTAGAAAGTGATGGAAGAGGTACATGCCGGGGTATGTGGTCCGCACATGAATGGGTTGAACTTGTCCCGCAAGATAGTGAGACAGGGGTTTTATTGGTCGACCATGGAAACAGACTGCGCGAAGATGGTAAAGCACTGTCATGACTGTCAAGCACATGGTAATTTGAATCACTTACCGCACACAGAATTGCACGGGTTGTCAGAGCCGTGGCCGTTCTCAGCATGGGGAATTGATATGATTGGGGAAATTCGACCAAATGCATCAAATGGGCATCGCTTCATAGTGGTGGCAGTAGATTACTTCTCAAAGTGGGTGGAAGCCGAATCCTTCCGTAATGTTACAGCGAAGCAGATGGCAAAGTTCATAGCTCGGAACCTCATTTGTCGGTATGGTATGCCGCATCATGTAGTGACAGACAACGGGGTCCAGTTTCAAGGAGAGACGAAGGCAATGTTACAGAGGCATGGGATAGGCCACCACAAGTCGTCACCGTACAGGCCGCAGGCGAATGGGGCAGTTGAGGCAGCCAACAAAACTATAAAGACAATTTTAGCCAAGATGACAGAAAATTGTAGAGATTGGGCCGAGAAATTATCGTATGCTTTGTGGGGGTACAGAACGTCGATCAGAACGGCAACGGGTGCAACACCTTACTCCTTGGTCTACGGAATGGAAGCAGTATTGCCGGTAGAAGTAGAAATACAGTCCCTGAGGGTATTAGCAGAGGCAGAATTACCGGAACAGGAATGGGCCGCTGATGAGCGGAAAATATATCAATATTTACCGCCTCTTTTACATAATATTTTGTTTAGTTTCTCGGGTTTGATGAACGTTTTGATGTGTTTTAGTTTATTTTGCAGATAAAATAATATTGGGACTTAATGAAATCATTTAGGACGAAATGTGGATCAAATAAGGGCAATTATTGGACTTGATATATTAATTTTGGAGATTGGAAACTTGAAAGGGCGTTTTTGACGAAGTGCAGTTTTGGGAATTCCAGTTTTGCGCATCTGTCGTATTTTGGGCATAACTTATTACTCCGATATCTGATTGAGCTGATTCAAGTTCCAGATTAAAGAAGACTCAACGATCTACAACTTTGAAAGAGAAAAATGTTCAAATTATGATGATTTCATGACCGAAATTGATGAACCATCCAGAAGTGTGTGGAGTGTAATTATTAAAAGTCATTATCAATCATTTTCAAAGAAAAATATTAATTAATTAATAATTAATAAAAATTATCAAATCAACACCAAACAAGATAAGCAATTAGTGGAGCAATTATGGATTTGGTGGAGTAATTAGTGGAGAAATTAATAATGGATTTGGTGGAGAATTTGATGGATGATTGATGGAGGCAAAATTTTGCCTATAAATACCAAGCCATTTCATTTGTAAAATTCATACTTTCTTCTTTGAAATTCTTAATGAATAAATAAGAAGATTGTATCTAGTTTGTTTATTTTTAGTTTTCAGTAATTAATTTTCAGTTTCGCACTTTCTTTTCTTTACTTTTCAGTTTTTACTTTCCACAATTTACTTTTACGCACAGTACTTTTCTTTCTTTAATTTTTCAGTTTTTACTTTTCAGTAATGAGGAGGTAATTTCCCAAGCTAGGGTGAAAGGTAATTCTTTTACTGTTACTATTTAGATTAATCTCCCTTAAAAATAATATATTCACTATTTAAAATACTGATTAATAAAGGATACTGCTATATTGGTCGGTTGGCAATTTAATTTAATCTGGTTTAAACCTGACTAATCAAGTATACCGCCAGATTGGTCGGTTGGTAAATTTATTTTGGTACCGTCTTTATGGCTGGATTATGGAAAAGTATTACCGCCTATATGGCTGGTTGGACTTAATTTGACTTAATCAGGATACCGCCAGATTGGTCGGTTGGTAAAATAATATCACAAGTTTATATATTATTTTATGGGAGATATCTAAATTAGTAGTAGTAAAAGTAATTCCTTTTACCTTAGCATTTTATTTTATTGTAATTTACTTTTCAGCATTACTTTACCGCAATTACTTTCAAGCATTTTCATTTTATGTCTTTTACTTTTAAGTTTTTATTAGCCCTAGTTATGTGTGGTAACTAAATTAGTTATCTGGGGTTGTGATGAATTTCAATATCATCGTTTATAAGGGGTTAAATTATGGTTTGGGTAATATAAAGGTTTATTTATTGAGCCTTAATCTTAATGCTTTTTATTAACTGGCCATTAATAAAATTGATTAGGTAAACTTAAAATGAACTAGACATAGGGATTTTAAGTTTAAAACCTTAGACTCAATAGCCCACGATCTCCCTTGAGGATAGATAAACCTTTAATAGATTTCCTTACAGGATAGACATATACCTGTCGGGCGGGGGTAGCCATAATTGGAACTTAAACTTAATGAATCCAGATAATTTGGTTGACATAGACATATGGTTCAATTGGGTTAAACTGGGTATTTGTGTCTGACCATCGACAGAGGCTTACACATAATTTAGTGTTCCAGGTTAATAAATCAATATATTACCCAACTTTAAGATAACCACTTCATCTTTAAAATGATATTGGAAGAAATCACAACCCTAGATAGTTTTTAATATTGAATTTTCTTAAAACATATTTTCGACAATTTTATTTACTTGCTTTTAAATTTAGAATCGTCACCATTTCAAATCAATCAATCAAACAATCTGTTAGATACTAATAATCATTTGACCTCATAAAATTATAGTTTTGATATTAAGTCCTCGTGGGATCGATATTTTTATACTACTTGAACGATACGTGCGCTTGCGTTATACGTGTGTGTTTACGCCGGTCAGCCGCACAGAGATTTGATCAGTTAATACTGTTGGATGAGAAGAGAACGAAGTCTTTGTATCACATGCATTTGTATCAGAAGAGACTAGCCCGGGCATTCAACAAGAAAGTACGTCCCACAAAGGTCAGAAAGGGTGATTTGGTAATTAAGCAGTGGAGGCCGTCGACGACAGATCCAAGAGGGAAATTCAGGCCTAACTGGGAAGGACCTTACATCGTTCAGAAAATCATGGGAAATGGAGCAGTGAAGCTATCAGACTCGGAAGGAAATGAATTCACAGAACCAATCAATGTCGACAGGTTGAAGTTGTACTTTGCTTGAGAAGACTTGGTCGCCAGCGGAAGGCCTAACCCAACGGAATAAGAAAACTCCTGCATACATGCATACACGTAACCTATATTGCATATTTTTGTGTTTGTTCTGTTTTGTGTAAACAGGTGTTGAAGACGGAAAAGAGCGAGCAGTAAGCCAATCAGAGATAGTAAAAGCACAGTGTTTGATATGGGCAGTAATCTGAAGATTGAGGTCCCAATGAAGTTAAGTTCCGGGTATGGGTCTCGGAGGGCGAAGTCCACATCACATCATATCTGCGTGGGGGCGAAGCCCATATCGGCTGAGGAACGAGGTTCCACATTGTACCAGCTTGGGGGCGAGGCCCATATCGGCTGGGGAGCGAGGCTCCACATCACATCATGTCAGCTTGGGGGCGAAGCCCATATCGGCTGAGGAGCGAAGCTCCACATCATCATTTTCGGGATGCGTCCCAGGGTCGAGGCCCACATTTTGTCAATGGTATTGGGATGCGTCCCAGGGTCGAGGCCCCTGTTGTCGGTTGCAGCTATTGGGATGCGTCCCAGGATCGAGGTCCACTGCATCATCATTTTCGGGATGCGTCCCAGGGTCGAGGCCCACATTTTTGTCAGCGGTATGGGATGCGTCCCAAGGTCGAGGCCCCCGTTGTCGGTTGCAGCTATTGGGATGCGTCCCAGGATCGAGGTCCACTGCACCATCATTTTCTGGATGCGTCCCAGGGTCGAGGCCCACATTTTTGTCAGCGGTATTGGGATGCGTCCCAGGGTCAAGGCCCCCGTTGTCGGTTGCAGGTATTGGGATACATCCCAGGGTCGAGGCCCACATCATCAGCAGCATCGAGATGCGTCTCAGGATCGAGGTCCACTGCAGTATCAGCTCAGCTCAGGACAGCTAGCTAGCCAGGTAAGTAAAAATGCATTGCATAGACTTTGATAGGACTGTCACTGTCACACACTGCACAAGCCCCATCAAAGTGGGGGCGACTGTAGGCATTGCATTTTCGCATGTGAAACCCGATGAGGAGTCTTATTTGGAGACAACTACCTTTTAAGTCACGGAAGCCGCGGGAAACGGATATCGGAAGGGGAAATTCAGAATACACAAGCTCACTGTCTTCGTTAGTGCTGCGTTCGTTACTTCGTTCGAACGGGAAACAGATTGCGGGTGTTCGTGTCGCGTTCGAGGACGCGTTCGAACGGTGTCGGTGATTCTGGTTTTGTTGCTAGCCTCACGCCCAGCCCATTTAGCTCCCCAAAGCCCATAAAACACATCCAAATTAAATAAATAAATATTAAATTAAATATTAAACATTAAAATAAAACATTTAAACCATTTACCAATTAAAATAAACAATTACCAACTTAAACTAAAATCATGCCTAAATTAAACAAATCACATACTAAATCAAAATATAATCATACCAAATTAAAATCAATCCTGACCAATTAAAGCCAATCATATATTGACTTCCAAATCTAATAAGATATTTACCAATCTAAAATATTTTTATTCCTAAGCCAACACAAATTAAATATACAACTTCCTAATTTAAAATATTTTGTCCCCCCTCAATCTTGTGTATACATTTCTCATCTCTCCTAATTTGGAAACAAGATCTCTTCCCTTGTCAACCCTAACCCTTCTCTATATAAACCACCCTTCACCAAGCCTCTTGCTCTCCTCTAGTTCACGCATATACACAAAAAAGAAGCCTTCCCATTGACGCCCATTGTAAGCAAGAAACAACAAGAATTTCTCTCCTCTTTCTCCCTCCATAGCCGAAAATAACAAGCCTTCCTAAAGCCACTGAAACCAGCCCCTGCACCCCTCTAAAACACGCCCAAGTAGCCTCTAAATCACCTTAAAACAGCAGCTCAAATCACCTTAGAGCAGCAGCAAAAATCCTCCCAAAACAGTCCCCAAAATCCCAAAAATAGTAACATAAAAACTACATAGATAATCTTAAAAATAATCACATATAATTGCACTAAGAACCCACACAAACTTGGAATAGTTCTTTGAAAACGTTAAAACAGGTGGCCCGTGCAGTGAGCAGCAAGACCGAGGCCGAATAGGAGCAGAACGGAGTTCGAACCGCAAGCAAAACAGCAAGGCAGTGAGCTAGGACGCTGAACCAGTGAACCAGAAAAGTTGCGGAGCTTTACCCCCTTTCGATCTCCATGGAACGCGAGTCTGAGAGACGGCTTAAAAGGTTAGACCTGAGGGTATCTTTCACACTTATTCTCATTTTATTTTCTGGTCGTTTATTTTGATTATATTTCTGTATTTGTGGTATTCGTTGTGTGTATGATGTATGTTGTGGGTATTGGATGAATGAGAGATGTGTCAACTCTCGCGGTATATCGGATGGAAACCCGGACATAAATTTCATAGCCGATTCCGAATGGAAGGTAATATGATCTGTACTCGGGCCACAACTCCACGTACCGCTTGGGTAAACGGCACCATCTTTCTTTTGTTGTGCTGCTTTTGCTTATTTAGTTTTCTTTACTTGAATTCAATATGTCGTTTAGTTATGCATGATTCAACCAAGCACATGGGCTTAGTGAGTTAGTCCAAAGGTCCTCCATTTGGGAGACAAAGAGCCGAAAAGGCCACCTTTGTGACACTAACTTCGCCGCGCCGGTTGATGTATGTTGGTTGGATGCGAGATACGTTCAATCGGGCATACTTAGTTTGATATTATTATCTTTATTTTCGTATGTATAATTCAATCGAGCGCATGGGCTTAGTAAGTGTGGTGTGAGATCCCCTATGGGGAGGGGCTAAAAGCCCTTTACCACGATGCTTTGCCGCGCCGATTGATGTGTGTTCGGTTGGATACAAGATACGTTCAATCGGGCGCACTATGTCTGATATTATTTATTTCATGTGTTGTGATGTGACGCGCATGGGCTTAGTATGTTGGTCTAAAGGTCCTCTCTTTGAGAGATCAAGAGCCCCAAAAGGCCCCTTTACGACAGTGCTTCACCGCGCCCCTTTATTTCGTGTTTATGTATTGCATCCCATTTCATGCATCAGGTCTGTTTCCGTTCGAACGCGTTTACGAACGCAACTCGAACGCGCATACATTTTGCCTTATCATGCATCAGGTCTCATTTCCGTTCGAACGCGTTAACAAACGCCATACGAACGTGAGCATTCTGTTTCATTTACGTTCGAACGCGTTTACGAACGCAACTCGCACGCGCATATATTTTGCCTTATCATGCATCAGGTCTCATTTCCGTTCGAACGCATTATCAAACGCCATACGAACGTGAGCATTCTGTTTCATTTACGTTCGAACGCGTTTACGAACGCAACTCGAACGCGCATACATTTTGCCTTATCATGCATCAGGTCTCATTTCCGTTCGAACGCGTTATCAAATGCCATACGAACGTGAGCATTCTGTTTCATTTCCGTTCGAACGCGTTTACGAACGCTACTCGAACGTGAGCATTCTGTTTCATTTTCGTTCGAACGCGTTTACGAACGCTACTCAAACGTGAGCATTCTGTTTCATTTCCGTTCGAACGCGTTTACGAACGCTACACGAACGTGCACACACTGAACTGAGTCTGTCTTATTATATTCATGCATAATTGCCTCTTGGTTGATCTTTCTTGTGCAAATATGTTAATGTATTACAATTCATATGCTTATGTCATGATAACATTTGAGTATTACTCCTTGTGGTATATCGGATGGAAACCCAGACGTAAATTCCGTAGCCGATTCTGAATGGACGGTAGTGCGGTCTGTACTTGGGCTACAATTCCACGTACCGCTTGGAAAAGTGCCCGCATGTGTGCAAAATTTTCCACACCATTTACTACACCAGGAAAACTCTGAATGAAGCATAACTCAACTACACAACCACTGAAAAGGAGCTGCTCATAGTTGTGTTTGCTTTTGATAAATTATGCTCCTCTCTATTGAGTCCAAAAGTGGTGGTCTACACAGATCATTCAACAATCAAATACATGATCGTGAAGAAAGATGCTAAGCCCAGATTGATCCATTGGGTACTTCTACTGCAAGAATTTGATGTAGAGATCCAAGACAGGAAAGGGACAGAAAATCAAGTGGCGGATCACTTATCGATGCTCGAGAATGGAGAAACAACTGGAATTGAAATGACAATCAAAGAAAATTTTCTAGATGAACAACTGTTTACCATCAAATAGCAGGATGTCCCTTGGTATGCTGACTATGTAAACTACATAGTATCGGGAAAATGGCCGTTGGAATGGACACATCAACAACAGAAGAAATTCTTCAAAGAAGTCAAGCACTATGTCTGGTATGAGCCGTACCTTTTCAAATAATGTGCTGATCAATTATTGAGACGTTGTGTTCTACAGGAGGAGGTCAATAGTGTCTTTCAAATACTACATGCATTGGGAGTCACGAGCCCAAAGCTCACTACATGCATTTGTAGGACACAGATGTTGACGACTCTTTTCTAGGGTCGCGGCCTAGTTGGGAGTATGGAATAGCTCGCGGGGAACTAAACCGGAGAAATAACATGGAGTCGCCACCCGGTGTGAACCGGGACAAAGATTTAAGGCTGCACTCATCCCTCGCAAGGGAAGACCTCAAACCTGTTGGGTTCGGAATGGTCCCTTACTTATGCCACTTGTAATGATGTTATTTGTGCAATATCTTAACCGAATCTACGCTACATGCTCAAGAACAACCTATATCTAGTTCATGTTCATAAAGATAAATCTTATGTCTAAGTTTGCATGCTTGGAAAGTAAGTCCTCATAACTCACGATAACACACGGCAATCTCATGAACATATTTCAATTATATAATGCGAAAAGCAAACAACAACATAAACCTAATGCAAATTCCAATCGAAAGACAAATAACTACTCATGCTAAAAAAATAAACAACTAAATCATGCTTAAAAAAATAAATAACATACTACACTAAATCATGCTTAAAAAAATAAATAACATACTAGACTAAATCATGCTTGCATACATGTTTGGATGAAACAAAATACGTGTCTCTCAAGTGGTACGTGGCATTGTGTCCCAAGTACAAACCGCACTACCGTCCATTCGGATTCGGCTACGGAATTTACGTCCGGGTTTCCATCCGATATATCACAAAAGAGAACACGCATTCCGTTCATCCGGAATTCACATCATGCCTCCACAAACGACTCTCATGCGATAATATATTTGAATAAATAAAAGAAACGAAAGATGATAAGTAAAAAGGGTGCCCTCGGGTCTAACCTCTTTTGTCGTTTCACGAAAGCGCGTTACACGGCCGTCGGAAGGGTTGATGTTCCATAACTTTTCTAGTTCACTAATCCAACATTTTTCCTTGCTGTTTCGCTGTTTGGGCTGCTATTTTCACTATTTTTGCTGCTATTTTTGTTGTTTTTGCTGCTGTTTTCGTTGTTTTTACAGGGGTTTTAAAGTGCAGTTTTTTTTTGGTAATAAATTGGGATTTAAAGTGCAGTTTTTTGGTGATTTTTGAGGTGTTTTGGAGTGCAGTTTTTTGTGGTTTAAGGGTGCAGTTTGGGGCTGTTTTGTGGTGAATGAGGGCTGGTTTAGGGCTGTTTTTGGTGTGATTATAGGGCTGTTTGGGCTGCTGTTTTTTGGGTATTTTGGGGCTGATTTGTGGACTGTTTTTAGGCTGTTTAGAGGGATTAGGGGCTGCGGTTTTCTGGTGTTATTTGAATGGCTTCTTTGGATGAATGACGTGAGTTAAAGGGAGAGAGGGAGGACGTGAGGGCTGGTTATTTTCTTTCTATTTTCGTGAGGATCAGCCAGGGTTTGAAAGGTTGGGTTAAAGGTTCTTTTTATAGGCCAATGGAGGGGGTTTACCTTGTTGGAGAAGGAATAGGATTTGGGAGATATTCTTTTAATTAAAATGTGATATGGAAAATCTTTAAATTAAGGGAAGTGATTTGATTTATTCTTTTTAGTTAAGGATATGATTTATTTAAATTGGTAGGTGATTTAATTAAATTAGAAATTTAATTTAATTTGATTTAATTTGTGTTTTATTTAATTTGGAATGTGATTTATTTAGTTTAGGAAGTGGATTTAATTTGGATTTAATTTAATTTTAATTTAATTTTAATTGGTTTTGATTTAATTTGTGACATGTATTAATTATTTCTTGGATCGGGCTTGGGTGAGATGGGCTTGGTGTGTGTCTTATGGGGTTTGGGCTAAGGGTGTGTTTTAAAAACGGAGGTCCAACAAGCGAACCCGAAGCTACTCCAGCGAGTTAAATCCGACAAAATGTGTCAATTCTTGACTGTTCCCTTCCGACGTCGTTTCCCACGGCTTCCACATTAAAGAGGTAATGTCTTCATACGAGACTCATCATCGGGACTTATATGCAAAAATGCAGTGCCTACAGTCGCCCCCACTTTGATGGGACTTGTGTATTGTGTAACAGTGACAATCCTATCAAAGTTATGCAATGCATTTTCACTTACCTGGCTCGCCAGCTGCCACCTGACTTGCCTGTTGCTCTGAACCGAATTGATGATGTGCCATTTCTGGCGTGCTAAACCCCTTACCTAGGGTGTCGCGGTAGTCCACAATGCCGTACCTGGCGTGCTAAACCCCATACCTAGGGTGTCGCGGTAATCCATAATGTCGTATCTGGCGTGCTAAACCCCGTACCTAGGGTGTCGCGGTAATCCACAATGTCATACCTGGCGTGCTAAACCTTGTACCTAGGGTGTCGCGGTAATCCACAATGCCATACCTGGCGCGCTAAACCTCGTACCTAGGGTGTCGCGGTAGTCCACAATGCCGTACATGGCGTGCTAAACCCCGTACCTAGGGTGTCGCGGTAGTCCACAATGTCGTACATGGCGTGCTAAACCCCGTACCTAGGGTGTCGCAGTAATCCATAATGCCGTATCTGGCGTGCTAAACCTCGTACCTAGGGTGTCGCGGTAATCCATAATGCCGTACATGGCGTGCTAAACCTCGTACCTAGGGTGTCGAGGTAGTCCACAATGTCGTACCTGGCGTGCTAAACCCCGTACCTAGGGTGTCACGGTAATCCACAATGTCATATCTGGCGTGTTAAACCCCATACCTATGGTGTCGTGGTAATCCACAATGCCGTACCTGGCATGCTAAACCTCGTACCTAGGGTGTCGCAGTTGCGTCTCCATACCTAGAGTGTCGCAGTTGTGTCTGAGTGCCATACCTGGCGCCCTAAACCCCGTACCTAGGGTTTTACGATTGCGTCTCCGTACCTAGAGTGTCGCAATTGTGTTTGAGTGTCGTACCTGGCATGCTAAACCCCGTACCTAGGATGTCGCAGTTGCCTCTCCATACCTATAGTGTCGCAGTTGTGTTTGAATGTCGTACCTGGCGTGCTAAACCCCGTACTTGAGGCATCGCTGTGTTATCTCCATACCCGGAGTGCCGTACCTGGCAAAACTGAGGCTGGTGTCTCCATACCCGGAGTACCGTACCTGGCGGAATTGATGTTATGTCTCCATACCCGGAGTGGCATACCTGGCGAAACTGATCTGATATCTCCATACCCGGAGTGCCGTACCTAGCAGAACTGATCTGATTTCTCCCTACCCATAGTGTCGTACCTGGCAAAACTGATGGTGTGTCTCCATACCCGGAGTGCCATATCCGACAAAACTGATCTGATGTCTCCATACCCGGAGTGCAATACCCGGTAAAACTGAAACTGATGTCTCCATACCCGGAGTGCCATACCCGGAAAAACTGATACTGATGATGATGTGGGCCTCGCCCCCAGAGTGTCATACCCGGCCAGACTAATACTGATAATGATGTGGGCCTTGCCCCTAGAGTGTCATACCCGGCAAGACTGATACTGATAATGATGTGGGACTCACCCCCAGAGTGTCATACCTGGAAAGACTGATACTGATAATGTGATGGTTCGTTCTCGAACCATTACTGTGATGTGGTCCATTCCTAAACCTTGCTCCATTCTCGGAGTGCCATTCCCGGCTTGTTCATTCCCGAACCGGGCTCCATTCTCGGAGTGTCATTCTCGACTTTGTTCATTCCCGAACCTTGTTCCATTCTCGGAGTGCCATTCCCGGCGTGTTCATTCACGAATTGTACTCCATTCTCGGAGTGTCATACCCGGCTTGTTCATTCTCGAACTATGCTCCATTCTTGGAGTGCCATTCCCGGCTTGTTCATTCTCGAACTATGCTCCATTCTCGGAGTGCCATTCCCGGCTTGTTCATTCTCGAACTATCCTCCATTCTCGGAGTGTCATTCCCGGCTTGTTCATTCTCAAACTGTGCTTCATTCTCGGAGTGCCATTCCCGGCTTGTTCATTCTCGAACTGTGCTCCATTCTCGTAGTGCCATTCCCGGCTTTCTGATGATATGTGGGCCTCAACCCTGGGACTCATCCCCAAAACTAATATTGATGTGGGCTTCGACCCTGGGACGCATCCCCATACCGCTGACAATGTGGGCCTCGCCCTTAAACTGATGATGTAGTCGGTCCTTGACCCTGGGACGCATCCCGAAACTACAACTGATGATGCAGTAGGCCCTTGCCCTGGGATGCATCCCGGAACTGCAACCGACAACGGGGGCCCTCGACCCTGGGATGCATCCCAATACCGCTGACAATGTGGGCCTCGCCCTCAAACTGATGATGTAGTGGGTCCTCGACCCTAGGACGCATCCTGGAACTACAACTGATGATGCAGTAGGCCCTCGATCCTGGGACGCATCCCGGAATTGAAACCGTCAACGGGGGCCCTCGACCCTGGGACGCATCCCAATACCGCTGACAATGTGGGCCTCGCCCTCGAACTGATGATGTAGTGGGTCATCGACCCTTAACTGGTACCGATGTGGGCCTTGCCCTCAACTGATACTGCTGTGGGCCTCGCCCCCAGACTGACGCTGATGTGGGCCTCTCCCCAGGCTGACACTGATGTGGGCCTCGCCCCAAACTGATACTAATATTGGCCTCGCCCCAAACTGATACTGATGTGGGCCTCGCCCCAGATTGATACTGATGTGGGCCTCGCCCCAAACTGATATGGGCCTCACCCTAAACTGATACTAATGTGGGCCTTGCCCCAAACTGATACTGACGTGGGCCTCGCCCCAAACTGATGTGGGCCTCACCCCAAAATGATACTAATGTGGGCCTCGCCCTGGGACTCATCCCCAAAATTGATGCTGATGTGGGCCTCGACCCTGGGATTTATTCCCGAAGACTGCTGATAATGCGGGCTTCGCCCCCCGGGATTCATTCCCAAAAATTGCTGGTAATGCGGGCTTCGCTCCCGGGATTCATTCCCGAAACTGCTGATGATGTGGGCCTCGACCATGGGATTCATTCCCGAATTCATTCCAAAACTCTGAAGATATGGGCATCGACCCTGGGATTTATTCCTGGATTCATTCCAAAACTTTGACGATGTGGGCCTCGACCCTAGGATTCATTCTCCTTGTATTCATTCCTAAAACTATTGTGGGCCTCGACCCTGGGATTCATTCCCGGATTCATTCCAAAACCCTGACGATGTGGGCCTCGACCCTGGGATTCATTCCAAAACTCTAACGATGTCGGCCTCGACCCTGGGATTCATTCCCGGATTCATTCCAAAACTCTGACAATGTGGGCCTCGACCCTGGGATTCATTCCCCAAACTGCTGATAATGTGGGCCTCGGCCCTGGGATTGATTCTCGAAACTGATGATGCTATGTTGCTATTTCTAGTTGGCTTGCATTTTCCGCTTTCTCATTTTCTTTAAAACCTGTGAACAAAAACAAGACAAAGATTGCGTGTATATGACGTGTATGCATGCATGCATGAATGTGTTTCCTATTCCGATAGGTTAGGTCTTCCTTGTGCTCTTCGGTGCCCTTTGCCTACAACTGTTTCTGGTCGCCCCCTGGGTCTGCTTTCTGCGGACTCTCTACTGGTGATTGCTCAGTTCTCTTTAGTCTCATTGCTCAAGTTCTCGTTATATCCTTTATTCGCGTGGTGGTAGACTGGTCGCCCCCAGTCTTGATTTAGCTTTCTGCTTTCCGCTGCTTACATTAGGTCAAGGTGGACCACGTGATGTGGCATTCCATATCATCATACTATATCACATGCTACGAAATAGTCCCAATAGCTACGCATATTATCGTCCTCAAAGAATGCCCAGTATTGAAACCAGAGAACCTTCAAAACATTCAATGCAACTCAAATCCAAGTCTTTGAATAAATGATCTAAGCCAGACTCAAAGTGTGTGTTTAAAGGTTCCTTTGCAGATTCATCCCCAGGTAAGCCAACTCAATGATTTCGTCAAAAAACTGGGATCGATGGGTCAAACCAACCTAGATGTCTCAATTATGCATGCAGTTGCTTTTCTGTGCTCAATGTGGTATGGTTTTCTTTCCTTTTTGTCTCTTTCTTTTTTCTTTTCATTTTGAACTTCTTCTTTTTTTCTTTTCTTTTTTTTCTCTTTTTTTTTTCCTTCTCTTTTTTCAACACACCTACCCTTTTAAGGTAGCATTTCTCCTCATGGTGGTCCTAATAATCGCCCATGGGTAGCTTCACGCTTATCGGTTATATGTAGTTCATTTAATTCCTAGTTGAAAACTACCTTCATTTCCTATATCCTATTAGGATACTGACTCATCAACCTTTCCCTATGAAAGTAGGATAACTTATCTCCTTATCCCATAAGAATAGGATAACTTATCTCTTTACCCCATAAGAATATGATAACTTATCTCTTTATCCCATAAGAATCTGATAACTTATCATCTGAAGCATATCTCGCTATCTGGTCGGTCTTTTATGAGGTCGGTCACAATGTTCCTCTGAATGAGAATGCTGCTATCGATCTGACAATACATGTCCACCCGAACTTAAGTGGTCGGTCACTGATCACCAAGTGCTCGGCCCCTTACCGTTGGCGTATGCAACATCGAATGGTCGGGTCGACATTAGTGGTCTCGATCAAGAAGGGAGTTACCCTTTTACCTCTATCGTACTACTTAAATATCATAGTGCTTAAAAAACACCATCAACATCTATCCCATAGTTCTCGGTAACAACGAGTTTGCGAGTTGATGGCGGGAACTATAAAAAAAGATGGTGTGCTGATGAATCCGTTGGTGGCCACTCCAGGAACCGCAGAGAAAAATGCCTTGGCTGCAAATCTAGTCCTTCCTGCCACCTTCATGTGCTCAGTCAACGAAGATCCCGATATCTACCAGTGGAGAAAATGCTTTGCCCTTATGCTGATGACGATCGACTCGGTGGGACGTAACCCGACCCCGAGCTGAGAAGAACATTTGGCTCTGGGGGAATGTCCATCCCCAGACCAATAGAGGGTCGACCATGGGGGAGATGCTTCAATCCAATGCCGATGATAAGTCTCTCGGTGGGACGTATCCCGACCCCGAGCTGAAGAAAGAATTGGCTCTGAGGGAATATTACATCCCCAATCCAAAGAAGCCGACTCGGTGGGACGTAACCCGACCCCGAGCTGAAAGAAAGACTTGGCTCTGGGGGAATGTTACATCCCCAGTCCAAAGAAGCCGACTCGGTGGGACGTAACCCGACCCCGAGCTGAAAGAAAGAATTGGCTCTGGGGGAATATTACATCCCCAGTCCAAAGAAGCAGACTCGGTGGGACGTAACCCGACCCCGAGCTGAAAGAAAGACTTGGCTCTGGGGAATGTTACATCCCCAGTTCAAAGAAGCCGACTCGGTAGGACGTAACCCGACCCCGAGCTGAAAGAAAGACTTGGTTTTGGGGGAATGTTACATCCCCAGTCCAAAGAAGCCGACTCGGTGGGACGTAACCCGACCCCGAGCTGAAAGAAAGACTTGGCTCTGGGGGAATGTTAAATCCCCAGTCCAAATAATCCGACTCGGTGTGACGTAACCCGACCCCGAGCTGAAAGAAATACTTGGCACTGGGGGAATGTTACATCCCTAGTCCAAAGAAGCCGACTCGGTGGGACGTAACCCGACCCCGAGCTGAAAGAAATACTTGGCACTGGGGGAATGTTACATCCCCAGTCCAAAGAAGCCGACTCGGTGGGACGTAACCCGACCCCGAGCTGAAAGAAAGACTTGGCTCTGGAGGAATGTTACATCCCCAGTCCAAAGAAGCCCACTCGGTGGGATGTAACCCGACCCAGAGCTTAAAGAAAGACTTGGCTCTGGGGGAATGTTACATCCCCAGTCCAAAGAAGCCGACTCGGTGGGACGTAACCCTACCCCGAGCTGAATAAACCATAAGGCCTCGACGGAACGAAATCCAGCCCCGACCCGAATAACCAAGCAGCCTTGGCGGAACGAAATACAGCCCCGAGCTGAATAAACAATTGGCCTCGGCGGAACGAAATCCAGCCCCGAGCCGAAATAAACATCGATCTCGGTGGTACAAAAGCAGACCTGAGCCGGAAAGAAACATCAGTCTCAGCGGTACAAGAGCAGACCCGAGCCTGAAAGAGACATCGGTCTCGGCGGTACAAGAGCAGACCCGAGCCGGAAAGAAACATCGGTCTCGGTGGTACAAGAGCAGACCCGAGCCGGAAAGAGACATCGGTCTCGGCGGTACAAGAGCAGACCCGAGCCGAAAAGAAACATATATGAACAAAACAGACTCGGCGGTACAAGGGCAGACCCGAGCCGTAAAATGGGTAAAAGGGGTAAAATGGTAACTCCCTTCTTGATCGAGACCACTAATGCGGACTCTACCATTCGATGTTGCATACGCCAACGGTAAGGGGCCGAGCACTTGGTGATCAGTGACCGACCACTTAAGTTCGGGTGGACAGGTATTGTCAGATCGATAGCAACATTCTCAGTTTAGAGGACCATTGTGACCGACCTCATAAAGACCGACCAGATAGCAAGATATGCTCCAGATGATAAGTTATCCTATTCTGATGGGGTAAGGAGATAAGTTATCCTATTCTTATGGGATGAAGGAGATAAGTTATCCTATTCTTATGGGATAAGGAGATAAGTTATCCTACTTTAATGGAGAAAGGTTGATGAGTCAATATCCTAATAGGATATGAGAAGTGAAGGTAGTTTTCAACTAGGAATCCTTATGGGAAAAGGAATATGATTTCTTCACTATTATAATATAGAAGGGGAAAGTGTAAGTAAATGGAATCAACATCAATATCATTATCATCAGACTTGTAAACACAAGATAGATAAGAGAAGCATATCTCAGTAATAAAAGTATCGTTCGTTTTGTGCCCGTGGATGTAGGTTGGATCCGATCCGCCGAACCACGTTAAATCTCCTTGTTGATTGGTGTATTTATCTGTCTTTTGCTAAATTTGCTTTTGGTTCCCCCCATAACCAAACAAATTCACTACTGAGGGAGGGTGGTTCTGGGGGTAATATTCCCATATTGCCCTGAGACTAAAATCCGCCGTCAACAAAAGGGGTATAACAAACAACATGACCGACTCTAATTATAAAATACTCGTTGAAGGTCAATTTGTATAAAGTGATTATATCAGTGGACACCAACGAGTTTCGATATATTATCTATCTACAGCGACGATATATATATATATATATATATAAGAGAAATGCATGGGGAATATGACTGTGATCATGATTTCAAACATTTTAATTCGATTAATTTCTTTTCTTAAGATATATAAATAAATTTATATAAACATCTATGTTTAAACTAATTAAATTTTATAATTCGAGATTTCTTCTTTCATTTTCATGTTATATGTCACTTTTTGTTATTTTCATGTAGCATAATAGTCTTGATTACTACCATGGCGGCTTTAATTTTTTCCGTTCTCTTATAATCTTGTCCACTTTTTTCTTGGTTTCTTCTTCTTTTTAGGTGAATAAAACACGGATAAAGAGCACTCAAGTTTTTCTTTTATAAATAGAAAAATTAATATTCATAACAGTTATAAATAAATCGTTCATTAGAGAAAAATAGGTACTTATGGCACAAAATAAATAAAGGGGTATAACAAACATCATGACCGACTCTAATTATAAAATACTCGTTGAAGGTCAATTTGTATAAAGTGATTATATCAGTGGACACCGACGAGTTTCGATATATTATCTATCTACAGCGACGAGAATTCAACTTTAGGTTTTTAGTGGAATAACCTGAAGTTAACAATTTATAATATTTAATTAAAGAGTTTAATTAATATTCTTTTTTTTTAAATCGTTGGAAACCCCGCCACCAAACCACCCATTCTGAACCTCAAGAAGTTTAATTAATATTCTGATATTATTGGAGCTCGCAACTGTAGGTCTATTTGATCCTCGTGCTAGGTCGATATACTGTAGCAAAGTAAATATAATTAGATGGTCTAATTATAAACTCACATGTATTATTGATGAGATCAAAAATTAAATTCACACTTAATAACTATGTTAAACAAGTTTAACATAAAGTGATCATTTAATGAAATATTATTTTTGAAATTGATGAATTTTAAATTTTGATTTTAAAACTCATCAATTCAAAAGGAGTTATAATTTTAAATTGTAACAAATGGAAGTTAGTTCTTTGTCTTGTAACTTCCTAATGTATTTATGATACACTAAACCAAAAATTGAATTTTGATGTTATAAGAATGTGTATGGCCAAAATTTATAAGGGCTTATTGGGAAAACATTTTATAATTTGATGCAAAATTAATTAGCCTAAACCTTAATATATAAAAGAAAAAAAATTTATGGCCACTCTCTCCTTTTTGGAAAAGAATTATCTTCTCCTTACCTCTTCACTTTTCTCTCAAGAATTGATAGAAAAATAAAAACAAAAGTGTGACAATTTCTAAACTCTAAATTATTTAGGGATTGTTGTGTGAGTGCAACCCACACTACCTTTTGCTGGTAGTGAGTAAGGCCGAGTGGTGTTGACGAAATTATTTTCTCATTCTTCTTCGAGGCTGATTCAGGGTTGTCTTTGGGCTATTTCGAAGGTTAAAAAATACTCATAACTATTGTGGAAGATTTAGCATAGTGAGTAGAATTTGTGGTAATGTAGTAATGAATAGTAACCGCGAGTACTATAGCAGCGAATGAATGATCCTAATAAAAAGGAATGGCTCAAAGTCATGAATCTCGAGATTATATACCAACTTGATTGGGGTAAACCTATAGGTTGCAAGTGGATCTACAAGAGGATGAGATGAGTAGATGAGAAGGTACAAACCTTCAAAGATAGGTTACTGACCAATGGTTATGCCTAAAAAGAGGAAGTTGACTATGAAAAGATTTTCTCGTTAGTAGCCATGCTTAAATCTATTTACATTCTTTTATCCATTACCATATATTATGAATATGAGATATGGTAGATGAAAGTCAAGACAACATTCTTGAATGGTAGCCTTGATGAGAGCATCTATATGGTGCAACCAGAGAGATTCATTGCTTAAGGTCAAGAGCAAAAGATTTGCAAGCTGTAAAAATCTATTTATGGACTAAAGCAAGTATCTTAATCTTTGAATATAAGATTTGATGCGATGATCAAGTCTTATGATCAGAACGTCGATGAGCCTTGTATATACAAGCATGTCATTGACGATAAAGTAGTTTTTCTCGTATTATACGTCAATGATATTTAACTTATTGTGAATGATGTAAAAATATTATCAGAAGTAAAATCCTAACGAGCTAACTAATTTCAAATTAAATATTTGGGAAAGGCGAGTTATGTATTTGGGATGCAGATCATTCGAGAACACAAGAGACGACTATTAGCTATGTCTCAAGCATCATATATCGACAAGATTATTGTATGATTTTGGATGCTGAATTCCAATAAAGGTAATTTACCTCTTCGATATGGAATTCATTTGTCAAAGGAACAGTCTCCTTAGACACCTCAAATAATTGATGGATTGAGACATATTCTATATGCCTCAGCAGTTGGTAGTCTTATTGATGCTATGATATATACGAGATCAGACATCTGCTTTGTAGTGAGAATAGCCAGTAGATTTTAGACTGACCCAGGATTAGATCATTGGGTAGTTGTGAAACACATTCTAAAATTTCTCAAGAGAATGGGAAACTATATGCTTGTATATTTGGTTAAGGATATTATCCTTAGAGGATATACAGATTCCGATTTTCAGATGGATGTAGGAAATTAACATCCGAATTAGTATTCACCATAGGTGGTGGGGCTGTTGTGTGGAAGAGCATAATCTAATCTTGTATTGCTGACTCCACCATGGAGGTTGAATATGTAGTAGCTTGCGAAACAACTAATGAAGTAGGCTGGCTCTGAAAATTCTTGAGAGATCTGGAAGTTGTTCCAGATATGGATAAACTACATATACTTTATTACGATAATAATGATGCAGTGGTAAATTCCAAAGAATTAAGCCACCACAAGAGAGGGAAACATATAGAGGGGAAATATCATCTATTTAGGGAGATATCAAAGATAACATATGCGGGGAATCTGAATGATCCATTTAGAAAGACCTTGACGGCTAAAGTGTTTAAAGGTCACCTAGAGGGTCTAGGATTATGTGACACATCTCATTTGCTCTAGTGCAAGTGAGAGATTGTTGGGATATGTCTTAGAGCATAATGTAATACGTAAACGAAATTTGTTTTTAAGTAATTAATGATGAAGATTTCATTTATCAAAGTGTTGATTTTAAAATCGCATATTATAAATTGTCATGCTTGCCCTTGGATACTAAATGTACTTTCAGACTTAGTGTATAAGCGTTATACACAAGAGAATTTAAGTTTGAAATTAGTAATCCTAAATAGTCCGCATAAAGCAAACAAAGATAGACATTTTATTTGAGGTTTATCTACGGCTGCTGTCCATTCCATATTGTATGACGACTTTGATCCGGGTTCGTTCATGTGGTGACATGAGAATAGAGATAACTTATATGATGCAATCATATAGGATTGGACCAAGACAGAAATGTATTTATTTTAATATCCGTTAAATAAAGAATTTCATATCAGTTTAATAGATGATCATATATGAGTTGATTTGAATCCTGAGTGTACTACAAAAATCCGTATGGCAGGCTATGTCCTTTGATTTACAAAGATGAGGTTGGTGAAGAAATCCCGACCAATAACTTTGTACTTTGGGGATATGACTTGGTGTGTGGCTGTAGATGTTTTACGTAGATATGGAATCCACTCATTCTTGCGAGAGTAGAAGAGTATCTTCCTTAAGGGTTGATTTGGTACTTGAAAGGCTAGAGTGCTCAAGTCTTTCTATTATGAATAGAAAGATTAATATTTATAACAGTTATGAATAAATCGTTAATTAGAGAATCAATGGTACTTATGGTAAAAAATAATTAGAGGGGTATAACGGAGATTATGACCCGACTTTAATTATGAGATACTCATGGAGGGTCAATCTTTACGCAGTGAATATATCGGTGGATGCCGATGAGTTTCGGTAAATTATCTATCTCTAGCGATGAGAGTGTAACTTTAGGTCTTTAGTGAAATAACGTGAAGTTAATAATTCAGAATATTTAATTAAAGAGTTTAATTAATATTATGAGATTATTGGAGTTCTGAACTGTAGGCCTATTTGGTCCCAATGCTAGCTCATATATACTGTAAAAAATTAAATATAATTAGATTGTCTAATTATAAACTCATGTGTATTATTGATGAGATCAATAATTAAAGTCACACTTAATAACTATGTTAAATAAGTTTAACGTAAAGTGTTCATTTAATGAGACATTATTTTTGAAATGGATGAATTTAAAATTTTGATTTTAAAACTCATCAATTCAAAATGAGTTACAAATTTGAATTGTAACAAATGGAAGTTAGTTCTTTGTCTTGTAACTTCCTAATGTATGTATGATTCATTAAATCAAAAATTGAATTTTGATGTTACAAGAATGTATATGGCCAAAATTCGCAAGGGCTTATTGGGCAATTTTTTTTGTAATTTGTTGCAAAATTAATTAGCCTAAACCCTAGCAAATAAAAGAAAAAAAATATTTTTTTGATGATCACTCTCTCCTTTTTGGAAAAGAATTCCCTTCTCCTTATCTCTTCATTTTTCTCTGAATAGTTGATAGAAGAATAAGTAAGAATAAAAGTGACAATTTATAATCTCTAAATTATTTAGTGATTGTTATGTGAGTGTAGCTCACATTACCTTTTGCTGGTAGTGCGTAATAGCACGGAAGGCCGAGTGGTGTTTACGAAATCTTATTTTCATTCTTCTTAGAGGATGATTCGGGGTTGTCTTTGGGCTGTTTCGGAGGTTAAAAAATACTCATAACTGTTGCGGAAGATTTAGCATAATAAGCAGAATTTGTGGTACTGTAGCAGTGAATAGTAATCACGAGTACTGTAGCAGTGGACAATAACCGCGCGCACTATAGCATGATTGTAGCAATGAATATTGACTGCAAGCACTGTAACGTGAATAGTAAATTTGTTAATGTTCATAAAAAATAATAAATAAATAAATAAGATCTGATCCATATTTAGCTTCAGAGGAGAAAGGACATAAATGATTTTTTCAAAGTCGATCCCGATGACTGAGATATTTCTGCTGCGCAAGGAGCGTTCCCGTGAAGTGTTCGCGAGATTGATTGCTACATTATGCTGCATGAGGCGAGTCTATTAGATTTATTTTTTTTTTTAAACTCAAGTAACTAATTTATTGCTTCCAATCTGAATACACAAGTTCTAATTCTAGTTTCTTTCTTTGGCTCTATTGGAATATTGGGACTATGCTTACGCAGAGGTGTCTTCATATGGGTTATTGTTTTCATCTCTGCCTATATGAATGCTTAAGGTTCAATTTTAATTTTTTCTTGCTTTCTCCGATTTGATGCTGAGTAAATCTTTTCTTAATTTTTTTTAGCAGTATATGGACTATGCTCTCCCTTGGGTGTCTAATGAGTTTCTAGGTTATTTCTTAAATATGTTTTAGTTGATTTTTTTGTCAATGCTACCCATGAAATGTCTTCTAATGTGTTTATTTATTAATTCGTTTTCCTATTTTATTCCTTCTCTCTCTGCTTATTTTTATACCTATAATCCAATTATCAATTTGTTGTACATATTTTGCTTGAGTTCATATTGTATTTGACATTTTATTGCAATTATTGGAAAATATCTGGAGCTTTTGAAAAAGACAATTGTAGAAGTGGGCTTCTCAATCCTTTGTTTTTGTAGTTCAGGAATACACATAAATGGTTTCATTGGAAATCAGGATGGGGAGGTAGCAAATTTATCGCACCTTGTATCTTTTATTTTTATGCTGATCTTGCGAAGGATCAATGTAATGGATTTGTATCATCACCATTCACCGGGAGATGAAAAGGTAAAGGTCAATATGTTTCATTTTGTTAACCTGATAATAGAATAATAGAATTTGATGTTGGGGTTTTTAACGATATAATCGAGTAAAGCAGCGGAACGTGAAAAATCAAAATTTTCTGATTTCATTTATTTTTCTTGGGTAATTAAAATAAACCAAGTTATTCTAATTACTCAATACTCAAAAACAAAGTTTTTACCAAAAATAAGAATTTCTACAAATTATTGTGTGACCCCAAAAGTTAACATTTTGATCATTTTAGTCATAATTTCTCAAATACAAGATTAGGTGATTTCCAATCACTACCAAAATTATTTATACATCTCATATACATCAAAATACAACTCACACACAAAATCCACATTTTTATCAAATTATCGAGAGACCCCCACATTTTACATTTTGTTCATTTTAGTCCTAAATTGTCAAATACAAGTTTAGGTGATTTCCAATCACTACCAAAATGATTCATACATCACATATACATCAAAATACATCACATATATGAAAAGCTCCAATTTTGGTTTAGACAAAAACCTATTTTTTTCAATTAATCAAATTAACCAAAATTAATTCAATATCACACTTTAATCCAATTTCTACAACACCAATCAAGCCTCACCACTTTGAAACAACTCAAGAATAATTTTAGGTCATCATTGAGTGGCCTAACAACTCTAGAATGACAATCAAGTCATCTAATGACAAAAGTGTGCTTAATAACCATTTATAAGCTTACTTTAATTTCATACATGCACATATCTTTCATTCAAGCTTCCAAGCATCTCAACACAAAACAAAAGAAGTAGAAAAATATATTTACATCACATGTTGTAGCCTAGAGCATAAGAAACAATTTTCTACAAAAGGAAAAAATGAAAATACCTTGATTTTACAAGCTTTTCTTAAGTTTAAGCTTTAGCACTTTTGGTTTTCTCTCAACTCTCACTTTTGTTAATTTAGAGGCTTAACCTAATTTTGTGAATGAAAAAAGAAACCCTTTTATATTTTTTAAGCTTGGCCGAAAATTGGGTGGTAAAAGAAAAAAAGATATTTTTGATTTTTAATCTTATTAAATAAACAAAAAAACACTTTATATTTTCCAAAAAATAAAAAACAAGTGTAACCAATTACACTTTACCATTTCCATGCTTAATCACTATATTAGATATTTCTATTTAAACTATTTAATAGTTAAATAATCAAATAATTAATAAATTAAATTTCTAGATATATGTATTATATTTACATTAAATAATCAAAATACATATATTTATAATAAACGTCAAATATCATATTTGATAATTAATTAATGTGTATTTAATAAAATCATGTATTAAATATAAATACATATTAATTAGGGAATGACTGAAAAGTCCATTTGCATGTATCTATTCGTTTAACCTTTAAACGATTTATAAATAATCAATATTATTTATAATTATTGACCTAGTGCTCTACGAGTATATTTCATTATATGAGACTCTCTAAGTCCAGGTATATCCGTCACGAAATCCAATTTTGTATCCGTAATTTATCCACCCATAAATTATGACGACCACAGATAAACTCACTGAACTATATAGGTCGAGGTCATTGCATACGTATAATCCATATGTCATAGGTATCCAGATTATACCAGAGATATATATATATCAACGTCAAATCTCTTTAGGTATAATCCCGCCGACGTATTATTTAACGATCTCTTAATAACACTTAAAACTCACTTCTACAGTGTACCACAGACCCATGGATTTAACAGATTGCTAACCCAATATTGAATACCTATGTTCTGTACACAGAACTGACAGATCCTTTCTTGACACAGACATGATATCCTAAGAATCAGTCTACACCCAACAAACAGGTGGAGGTCTGACCTAAATAGGTCGGTGACATGACAGCCATTAAAGTATGAGGATATCTCATATATTCACAATGGTATCTCAAGTCAAAGAATCACTATGCTACTCAACCCGAAAAGATTCTTATTGACGTTGGTGTACCATCCATTAAGAATCTTCGGTGACTTGTTTAGTGTTTATCCGACATAAGCACCAATATATCTATACGAGTCTTCAAGACTCATGGTTAATTGAGAATCAGCCATTGAAATCCAAGATTCCAATATACGACATGTACAGGTCTCCGCGAGTTAATATTTTGACCAAGTAATGTAAACCTTGACCAAGAATGGTTTAAGAATGACACTATTATGATACAACTCAATATCAATTGCGACGCTTTTACAACAATATTGTAACTAATCATTTTAAGGTCAATTACGTCTTTACCATATAATAAAAGAATTTATATTAAAGAAATTGTTTATTTTATTTATAATAAAATATTTATAAAAATATTTACAGGGAAATATAAAAGAAATTGGCGCTCTGAGCACCAATCCTAACAAATTACCCACATGCTTTAGTGCCAATATCGATTGTATCTCATACTCATCAACTCCACATGTTTATCAAACAACTTGGGAGGAATAGCCTTGGTAAGCAGGTCTGCTACATTATCTTCACTCGGGACCTTACACACGACAATGTCCCCTCATGACATAATCTCTCGAATGATGTGATACTTTTGTTCCACATGCTTCGATTTCTGATGCGCAATCGGTTCATTTCCTTGCGCAATGGCTCCATTATTATCACAGTTTAACGAAATCAGATTCTCGATACTTGGGACAACTCCCAGCTCTATGATAAAATTCTTAACCCAAACAGCTTCTTTTGCAGCTTCAGAAGTTTCAATATATTCCGCCTTTATGGTGGAATCAGTTGTAGACCTTTGTTTGGAACTTTTCCAACAAACTACACCTCCGTTAAGGGTAAACATGAATCTTGATGTAGATCTTCTATCATTAGGATCCGATTGGAAATCCAAATCCATATGCCCATTAACTTGTAGTTAATTTCCTCCATATATCGGAAACCTATCCTTAGTACCTTTAAGATACTTTAGGATGTGATTGATGGCCATCCAATGGTCATTACCTGGATTGGACTGATATGTGCTAGTTACACTAACCGCAAAGCTGATATCAGGCCTAGTACCTAACATGACATACATGATGGTGCCCAAACACGAAGCATAAGGCTGATTAGACATTCTAATCTTCTCATCTTCTGTTTGTGGACACATTTTCTTCGAAAGATGAATGCCATGTCTGAACGATATATTTATTGTCTTACAGTTATTAAAGTTATACCGTTCCAAGACTTTATCTATGTACATTGATTGAGATAACCCAACGAGATTCCTTTCTCTATCTCTATATAGCTTTATACCTAAGACATAAGAAGCTTCTCTTAGGTCATTCATAGAGAAATTCTTACAGAGGTAAGCTTTAACTGTTGAGGTTTTGGGCGATGGGGTGCAGCGGAAGCGCGGTTCGGGTGAAATCGTATTTTAAAATTTTTTCAAAATACCAAATAAATTATTCAATATCTAATGTGAATAATTTATTCATATTTCACCTAAACCTATTTATTCAATA